>JADRCH010000245.1:401174-617317 GCA_019843965.1 Rhynchomys soricoides
AAGAGTCAGAATTTATTATCAAAATAAAACGTCAAGACAGTGCTGGGAAAATTGTTCAGAGATAGAGTAAGTGCCCAGTGTGCATGGAGTCCTAGGTTCACTCAGACAACTGCTAAAACAAAGAAACAAAAAGTATTATAAATAAAACTCAATGTGATAATAGAAGAATGGCACATCTTATCATAAATTATGAATACTGTGAGCATAATCAAAATCCATTAATCCCTTTGTCTTTTCAGGCTTGCTCACACAGCCATATACATATGGCGGCCAAGTTCCCCATGAAAGATGACTTGCCATACTGTTTTGTACACTAAGAGTAAAACTTCCAAATGTAGCTGGACAGATGGCAAACCACTGCTCTTGGACATTATCTGAGTTTGGATCCAAGCTCCCAAAGGCTGCTCACAACTTTGTGTAACTCCAGCTTCAGGGATTCTGAAGCTCTCTTTTGGCCTCCAAGAGCACTGCACATATGCACACATGTCTCCTCCACACAGACATACATTTACACATGTAATGAAAAAGGAAGTCTTAGCCGGGTAGCGGTGGCGCACCCCTTTAATCCCTTCACTCGGGAGGCAGAGACAGGCAGATTTCTGAGCTCGAGGCCAGCCTGGTCTACAGAGTGAGTTCCAGGACAGCCAGGGCTACACAGAGAAATGTACCTTCTTCTTTCTTTCCATTCCAGAGAACTTACAGATAATATGCATAAAGGACTTAGGTTTTGTGTAAAAGTAGGCACTTGTTTTTAAATAAAATAAGTATATTTTCTTAAAGGATATTTAGAGAATAGTTGTTTAAAGATGTTTGCTTCAAAAATAAGCGTAAGACAATTGCTAGTTTAAAAATGCAGTGAAGAAAATTTATCTCTTAAAGAATAGTAGAAGTGACTTTAACTTTACATATGAATGGGGATCATCTCTGTCTGATGTATGAGTGTCCATTACAGTGTGGTGTACTTACCATCTGTGGCATATACACTTACTCTTTTCTATGAAAAACTAAACTTGCACTGAAAACACCATCGATACCCAAGATCAGGAATGTCTTTTTCCAAGCAGGGGCACCAGACCAACACTAGCCACTCCCTTTCCTCTCATAATGCGTGAGAAACACATTTCTTAATACTGAATTCATATAACCTTTCCATCAGCCCTCTTTAAAGGTAGGGAGGCCCAACATTAAAAGATAACCTCATCTGCTCTCACTGAGCATACTTATTCTCCTCTATCTAGAAATAAAATCTAGGCTCCACCTACACTTTCAGCATCATCTTATATATGCTCAATTTATGGTTCAGTATTCTGTGGTCTCATGTCTTGGTCTCTGTGTTATTTGCCATCTACTGAAAATACAAGCTTCTGTGATGAGGGTAGACAGAGTAATTGATTTATATATTAACATATATATAGGAGTGAATTTACTATTATGTCCATTTAACAGCATAATAATGGTTTCTCTTCCAAGGCCTATGACCAGTTTTTTATAGGTACTTGTCCCTATAATGGTGATATGTATGAATTTCATCTTGTGGAATTGAAATAAATCCAATCACATTGTGGTCGGTTATTCTCATAACATTTGTGTAGTGGGCATGGTTCACCATCCCAGACATTATTATATTGTTTTTAATTGCATGACAACTGACAGTGAGATATGAGGAAATAAAATAAATGCACACATTCCAGAGTAAAAGGGAAATAGATAAGACATCAGAGTTGGAGGGAGAGAGGAGACTGGGTTGGGGAAGCACATGCAGATGAGAACAGGAAGATTGATGTGGAGAGAGTGGAGGGAGAGTATACGGGAGAGATAACTGGATTGCGGGCATCTCTGGGAGGAGCTACAAACCTAGAACAATGGAAACACCCAGGAATCTATGAGGGTGACCCTAGCTAAATCTCCTAGCAATGGGGAATATCGAGCCTGAACCAGCCATCTCCTACAACCAAGCAAGATTCCCAGTGGAGGCATTGCTATATCAATCGCAACTTATCCTGCCTACAAGATGAGCAGGTGTAAAAGTTGGAGCAGACATTAGGGATAGGCAAACCAATGACTGGTCCATCTTGAGACCCATGCCGTGGAGGGAGCTAACCTCTGACACTATTAATGATATTCTGCTATACTTGCAGACAGAAGCCTAGCATAACTGTCACTAGAGAAGCTTCACCCAGCAACTGTTGGAAACAGATGCAGAGACCCACAGCCAAACACTAAGTGGAGCTTGGGGAATCCTGTAGAAAAGGGGGCAGAAGGATTATAGGAGCCAGAAGGGTCAAAGACATAGCAATTAAACCTCCAGAATTAACTAACCTGAGTCCATAGAGGCTCATAGATACTGAATTGCTAACTAGGGAGCATGCATAGGACAGACTTAAGCCATATATATATGATATATATATCAGTTGTGTAGCTGAGTCTTCATATGGATCCTAAAGCAGGATCAGTGGTTGTCTTTGACTACATTGCTGACCTTTAAATTCCTGTTTTCTAACTGGGCTGCCTTGTCTAGCCTCAAAATAAAGCTTGTTTGAAAAGGGATTGAGAGTTAAGCATAACTGTGGTTATAAAGATAAGTATTAGAACATTTTTAGAAATTATATTGGTTTAGGAAATGGCAGTAGTAAGTTCTCCTCTAGGATCTATGACCACTTCAGCCACAGAGAGTTGTCTAGATTTATATTAACCGACATGAACTTTCTTCTATTGAATAGGACTTAAGTCCAATTAGGTAGCTGTTGGTTAACCCCAAGCTAAAAATTCTGCTACTGCACCATTAAATGTATGTTGTTGAGTTGGGCATGGCTGTACTTTATATCTGTATATCTGGATAGGACCATTAATTGCTTTCATTCTTTGGCAACTTCTATAGTACTTCAAATAGTGTTAGGCTATCAAACAGTTCTAGGTCTTAAATGTTCTGTGTCTAATGTGTATGGCTTCTCCAATAATAGGGCCTTACCTTCAAATTCTGGGAGAAATTAAGGACAATTTCAGTAGCCTATATTATTTTTGGAGTCTCTTGGAATCAAGAGACCTTGAAGTTAAACAACAGAAATATAGATTTTTCCATTTTGGGGCTCCAGAGTTTTTGTTAGGTAGACTCTGATTCTTAAGGGAAACATTATCTGCCATATTTTATAACTCTGGTAATATACTCAAAAACTAAATATTCAGAGATAGTCTCTACAAATAAGAAAGGATATGAAGCCAAATCATTACTGTTGATTAAGTAAAGTAAGTCAGAATGCTGATTTTTATCTAAGGATTAAGGAAAGAAATTCTGTTTTCAATTTGACTGTTAAATAAACAGGCATGCAATTAGAATATTACTAAATAAATATGATTATAATTAATGTAGCACACCTGCAGAGTGGTTACATAAATCAGTCTGAAGTAAATGCACAGGATATTTACATCAAAAATTAGCATTAAAATCAAATATTTAGCAAAATAATATATTTCCTGTTTTGTTTGCATAAAAACAATTAATTCTTTGACACTTTAAGTCCCTCAGTAGTTATTGCTGTCATAAACATGGGCAGTTCCACTAACTGCATAATGACCTTGCTTCATTTCATATATAATATGAAGTGTTCCTTAGCTATTAAGAAAAACTGTTAACATTTATGGAAACGTAAGATATAAATTACTTTATTTTTAGCATTTCATGAGAAGGAAAAATGTTTCAAGATGATAGAAAAAAAATAATCAGACTCACAGATCTTGTGTTGTTTCAAAGCAGTGCACAGAATAACCATGATTTATGTCTATTATTATCCTCGAATGATATTTCCTGATATAAAAAAGCAAGAAAATCCCTCACTAAGCAGTGACCTATTTTTATCATTTCTCTCATTCCTCTGTTACTAAGCAACAGAAAGAGCCCAGAAAAAAAGAAAGATTTGTAACACTTTTACATATATCATAGACAATAATATAAGCCAAATGTGCTTTATATATCAAGTAAAAATAATGTTTTTGTGCTTCTGTTTTGCAGGATTTACAGATCTGTCACAACAGAATACACAAAAGCTTTCCATCACTATATATTTTATAGACATTTTTATCTCAGGAGGTATTTGTTCATGTAGGATCTAAAAGATTCAATTATTGAAGCTTTTTAAACTGAACTTGTATCATGACAACTTGAATTGACCACCCAGGATCCAAAATCCTTCTACAGCTTTTCTGATATCAGTTTAAGCCAGCCTTCACTCTGTACATGGCAATACTTTTTCACACTCTATTTTATATGATTTATATTGTTCTCTTTCTTTTAAACAATCAACATACACAGTAAATTACATCATCATCACCACATCAAAATTTAGTGAAAATTAGCTTCATTACTTAGATTTATACTAATTCCTCAGTAAGGCACTGTTATATCCTACTATATTTTGCTCCATTTTATGTCATCGCCACTTGTCATGTTTGCATTACTTTTTATGCTTCCAACACATACTGGTAGTAGAAGATTTTAAAAGCTAATTCTTGCCACTAGTCAGATCATTTAGAAAAAGACAGCAGAGAAATGTTACAGTTATCTGAAGTTATAAACCAAACAAAAATAATAGATATTTATAAAATATTTCACTACAACACAAAAGAATATGCATTCTGCTCAGTACATCATGTAACTTTCTTCAAAATTAATGACATAGTTGGACACAAAACAAGTATAAACATATACAAGAAAATCTAAACAATACCCTGTTTCCTATCTGACTATTGCAGATTAAAGCTAGGTATAAACAACAAAAACAACAGAAAGCTTACAGTCTCATAGAAACTAAGCACCTGTCTTCTGAGTGAAAAATGAGTTAAGACAGAATTTAAGAAAGAACTCAAAGATAATTTAGAATTGAATGAAAATGAGTACAAGCCATAAATAAACCTATGGACCACAATGGATGCTGTTCTAAGAGGCAAGGTGATAGTATTAAGTGGCTATCGTTTAAAAAAAGAAAAGAAATTGGAGATATCATATTAGCAACTTAATGACATACTAAAATGCTATAGAATAACTGTAAAAAAGAGAAATCACATTTTAAAAAAGAGTAGTGGACAAAAACAAAACAAAACAAAAATATCAAGAATTAATAAAACAGTCAATTCTTGGAGAATATGAATAAGATCTATAAACCCTTATTTAAGTTAACTAAAATAAATAGAGAATATATTAAAATTAACAGAATTAAATATTAATAGGGGGACATAATAGCAGATACAGAGAAATTACAGACAATCATAAAGACATACTTTAAAATGTGCACTCCACCAATTGGAAAATATAAAAGAATTGGATAATTTTCTTGATACATACCACTTACCAAAGTTAAATCAAGACCAGATTAACAACTCAAAAGATCTATAAGCCCTAGTAAAATAGAAGTAGTAATTAAAAGTTTCCTAACCCCCTCCCCCAGAAAAAAGAAAGAAAGAAAGAAAGAAAGAAAGAAAGAAAGAAAGAAAGAAAGAAAGAAAGAAACCCAGGGCCAGATGGTTCTAGAGCAGAACCATCAGATTTCAAAAGAAGAGTTAATGCCAATAAATCTCAAATTATTCCACCAAACAAAAACAGAAGGAACATTTTTCAATTAATCTGGAAAGGGGGAAACATTTGAAATGTAAATGAAGTATGAAAAAAAAATTTACAAGGCCATAGTAACTCAGAGATCTAGACCTCATAAAGATACATCTATTAAAGATAATTGTAGACCAATATCTCTTATCAACAAAGATGCAAAATTACTCAGTAGAAAATTTTCAAACTTAATCCAAGAACATTCCAAAAAGATTATCCACCATAACCAAATAGGCTTCACCTCAGAAACACATGGGTAGTTCAACATATGTAAATGAATAAATATAATTCACCATAAAAAACCTGAAATACAAAAACCATATGATTCAACTCATTAGATGGAGAAGAATCCTGTAACAAAATCCAACACCCTGTCATGATAAAAGTCCTTGAGAGATTAGGGATACAGGGACATATCTCAACATAATAAAGGCACTTTACTCAGGATGATATTTTTTAGTTCCATCCATTTGCCTAAGAATTTCATGAATTCATTTTTAATAGCTGAGTAGTACTCCATTGTGTAAATGTACCATATTTCTGTATCCATTCCTCTTTTGAAGGACATCTGGGTTCTTTCCAGCTTCTGGCTATTATAAATAAAGCTGCTATGAACATACTGGAGCATGTGTCCTTGTTGTATGTTGGAGAATCTTTTGGGTACTTGTGCAAGAGTGGGTGGGTTGGTGGAGGAACACCCTCATAGAAGCAGGAGGAGGGGAGAAGCGGTAGGAGGTTTCCTGGAGGGAGGAAGCTGGGAAAGGGGATAAATTTGAAATGTAAATAAAGAATCAAAAAAAAAAAAAAGCATATTACAGCAAGCCTAGCCAATATCAATTTAAATGAGGAGAAACTCAAAGCAGTTTCTCTAAAATCAGGAACAGTACAAGATTGTTCACTCCATACCTGTTCAATGTTGTACTTAAAGTCTTAGCTAGAACAATAAAACAGCTCTAGGATATCAAAGGTATATGAAATTGGAAAGGAAAAGGTCACATTATTTTTATTTACAGTTGATAGAACAGTATACATAAGTTACCCTAAAATCTTCACCAGGAAACTCCACAGTTAATAACATTCAAGTAGCTAAAAATCAATTAGTAGCCCTTTTATATACAAATGACAAGAGTTCTAAGAAAGAAATAAGGGAATTAGTACCTTTTCCAAGAGACTCAAACAGTATAAAATATCTTGGGGTATCCTTAACCCACAAGTGAAAGACTTGTATGATAAAAACTTCAAGTCACTAAAGAGAGAAATTAAAGAAGGTACCAGAAGTTGAAAAGATCTCCCATGCTCATGGATTAGGAAGATTGACACAGTAAAAATATCTACCTTACCAAAAATAATATGACAATTAGCAACAATTAGAATGTCTCTGAATGCCTGTAAGGCATGTGACACAATGGAAATTCGTATCACTGCCAAAGGAATTGAAACATATTTCAATTATTTTGTAAAACAATTTGGCAGTTTTCTTAAAATTACGCATTGTATCATTACATGTTTGAATAATCATACTCTCTGGTATTTATAAAAGTATATGAAAATTTATGTCCAAACAGACACTTTTGTATACATCTTTATAGCAGCTTTTCTTACAGTTACCAAACTGTAGATGGTACTAAGAAATCCTATAAAAGGAAGGTGGACTAAAAAATGATTGTTAAAAATTTAATCAATAGAGCAAAACACAGTGTTAAGTATGGGTGATCAATTCCATCATGAAACCATTCAAAGGTATTGGGTAAAATGAGAATTACTTGATTGGGATAGGGGCGAGCTTCTTAAGGAAGTATCATCACAACTCCAATCTGATGATTATTGCTAAAAATGAATGAAGAGTTTGGTGTGTGGATCATTTAGATTTAAAAATGAATCAGCAGGATACTTCATAACTGAGTCAAAGCTAAAAGTTAAGGGAGTAGGAAGTCTTGGTCTACTTAAGATTGTCTTTAGCTTATCGTAAGATTAAGGCTAACAGTAACAAATGTAGTTATTCCTTCCACATTTGGCCTGGGATAGTGGATTTCTGTCTTAGCACTAAAGTTTTCCTTCTTCCTAAAGGTCACATTCTTGCCTACTTCAAGAGAAACACCAACTGGTACCGGTTTCATGTTCTTTTCAGGTGTACATATTTTTGTGACATGACCTTTTCTATATCCTTAGATTGAATGTTTCTTCATAGTTTCCTGTGGCTTGGGTTTCATTCTTTGTTTGGGAAGGTCCTCTACAGGAAGTGCCATTGACTGCAAACCATTCATCTAAGGACCTATGTAATGGGATTTTAAAAAGTTTTTCTCTTCCTCATCTTCATTGTATAGGATTTTTATTACTGTTTGAAGAAGAATGGTAAAAATAGACATCCCCCTCTTGTTTCAGATTGTAGAGGAAGTGATTTCATATTTAAAACATTCTTTATGATGTTGACTACAAGCT
This sequence comes from Rhynchomys soricoides, assembly GCA_019843965.1. Classification (NCBI taxonomy): domain Eukaryota; kingdom Metazoa; phylum Chordata; class Mammalia; order Rodentia; family Muridae; genus Rhynchomys; species Rhynchomys soricoides. Next base: position 409,210 of record JADRCH010000245.1, read on the forward strand.
TATATTATATATCCTTTATGGTGTTCAGTTTTCAATATTTTGCTACTTTTCTAACAAGATAAAAGAGGGAAATTTTCTTTATGTACTATGGTGACCACTAACCTTTTGTTTTATTCTGTTGATGCAATGTTGTGTTCAGTATTTTCTGTATATTGAACCCTCCTTGTACTCCTGTAATAAGTCTCCTAGGAACATGAAGATTGAACTGTGTGATATGTGATTTGAGTCAGCTTGCTAACACTTTATTGATTTAGCCTCTTTCTAAATCTTTCTAAAAAGATTTAGAAAATCTTTTGATTTTCTCTTTTTTTAATATTTATCTTTAAATTTTTTATAGTCCAGTCATTATCCTCATCCCAGTCTGCCCTCCAACAGTTCCTCATCCATTCATCCTATCCCCCCATTGCCACAAGGACATCCTACCCCCACACCACCTTACTAGGTATAACATTTTCTAGTTCCATCCATTTACTTGAAGTTTTAATGATTTCACTTTTCTTTACAACTGAATAGTAGTTTGTTGTGTACATAGGACACATTTTCCTTAGTCATTCCTCAGGACATTTGTTTCCATTTTCTATCTATTGTGAGTGGAATAGCATTGAACATGGCAGAGAAAATAACAATGAAGAAGTATTTTTGAGTTCTTTGAGCATATGCTAAGATGTGGTATAGCTGGATCCCATGAAGGATTTAATTTTAGCCTTTTGAGAATTCATCATACTGATTTTCAGCATGGCTACACCAATTTCCAATCCTACGAACAATGAATTACTGGTCTACTCTTCCACATGCTCACCAGCATCTGTTTTAGATGTTTTGTTAATCTTTATTCTACTTGCCTATAAACGATGCTGGAGAATTCAATAAAGTGTACAGTGGTTCACCGTTACACTGCATCCCCTGTGTCCTGATTACTGCAATCCTATCCAGGGAGCCCAACAAATTAGATGTTGACACAGGGTGAAGCATATATGTTTGTATTTATTCATCTACATGTGAACATTCAGGTTTTCTAGCACTGTATGTTGACGATACAATCTTTTTTTTCAATGTGTGATTTTAGAGACTGTCAAATATCAGACATTTGTAGCTACAAGTACTTTCGTTTGGATGTGATTTTATATTTCATTGGTCTAGGTGTCTATTTTGTGCCAGTACCATATTATATTGTTCCATTTTTGTTTGGGGGTTGTTTTGTCTATTTGGCATCTGTTTTGCTCTATATTAATTCTAGGATACTTTTTATTTCTGGGAAAAATGATGTAAAAATTTGTTTGGCTTTGTGTTGAATCTATAAAATGGTAGAATACAATAGACAGTATTAAGTTGGAACTTGGAGGTTGGGAAAGGTGCAAGCAGGATTCACCAGATGGGACCCTGGTGAAGACGAGAGTATGACAGTGGATTGAAGAGGTAGTGTAGGGTCAGACCAACTTAAAAGGCTGGGTGAGAGCAGTGGTGTTCAAGACAGGGTGAATTGGAGGATCAATCTGGTTTCAAGCAGGTCTGGAGACACTAGAATATATATGTGGCAGACATCGTGTATCTGAAAGCCAGAACCGACAGTTTACCCACATCTCTGAGTCAGGTGGGCAGGCTAGACAGTCCCTACTAAAGTCCATGATTGGGCACTTTCCTTTGGAAGAGAGAGGAGTTGTGGGAACGTCAAGATCATAGCAAGATGCCACAGGGTGAGCAGTTTGGAAGAGTAGCCATGATAGGGATGGCAGATAGGCTCCCTGTGTCTCTGCCAGTTGAGCAGGCTAGACAGTCCTTGATTATGAGGCTTCTGTCTCGTTCACTTTTTTTCAGACAAAATTTTCGATCTGGAATCAGAATCAAATGCATCAACCTGAAAAATAAATGCTGGTAGATAGTCTGTGAAAACTGCATATTATGTTGGAAAATGCTTCACTTAACCTAACAGAGTTCTGGATGTAATAGGGGGAATTAAAAACCAAAAGAACAAGAAAATCCAGTAGCTAAAGCTACTTGGCATTAAAATCTTTCTTCTGCTATTTACTGTAGCAAAACCTAAATGGGTTTTGGTGTTGATAGCACACACAGAATTAACAGACTTCCTTCTGGATACAGATGCCTGCTTAATGAATTTGGAACTGGTACTGCCACAGGTGCGAAGAGTCTAGGCTTGCTTAATTGCTTGCTCTTGAAAAGTGCTGCTTCACTAATACCAATATGTTCTACTTGCTCAGTGACTTAAGAGAGTGATTCAGGCAGAGTCAGATCACTCCCACCTGTGCACCTATTGTCACTAAGGTTTCAGTCTATATTGAAGGCATTAAAACATGCTGTCAGTTATTAAATGACAAAAATTAAAGCACAAGATCAATTGGTCAACTTTAGCAATTCTGAAATTTAGAATTTATTCTATTTTCCATCCGATTAAGATCTCATATCTGATATTTATGTTAATATTTATTTAATATTTATTATTTGTTTATGATTTATTTTAATTTTATGTATACATGTGTCATATATGTAAAAGTGCCCAGAGAGGCTGAGAGATCTTTAGCTCCACTGGAGCTGAATATCAGAGATTGGGAACAACCTGACATGTGTTCCTGGGAACCAGACTTTGGTTCTCTGGAAGTACAACAGCAAGAGCTCTTAAGGGCTGAACTATTTGTCTAACCTCTTGTTAAACTTTAAAGAACTTTGTTATGGCTGCTCTGGGTGTCATGAATAAGTTAGCCTAGATCTTGTAAATTCTCTCGAATTTACTTTCTGAATGCTGGGATAAAAAGTCATGCCATATATTTGGCTTATAACTATTTTTAAAAGTTCAGGTTAAATTATATCTTCTTGATTCAACAAATTGTATATTTTTTTACAAACCATGCTTTCCAGATGATTCCCTTATTCCATATGTTTTCTGCTCTGTTTGAATAATAACCATTATGGGGGTGGTCAGCAAGATGTCTCAGCAGGCAGAGCGCTTTCTGTTCAAGCCTAATAAACTGAGTTTAGTACTAACAACCTACGTAAAAGTAAAAGAGAGAACTAGTCACAAAACTTGTCCCCTGACCTCCCTTTTACATTTAATGTTTATATGTTAAATAGGGTCTGGGGACATGATCTTCTAAAGTGGATACCAAGCTTCAGTACTTAAGACAAGATGAAAAAATAAAGTTTGCTGCGCTAAGGCGAACATACATTGCTTTCTGCTCTAGTAGGCAGTGTGAACCTGAAAGAGCTGTGCCTAAAAATGAGGTAGACGAAACTATTATGCAATAGCCAACTTTATTCAGAGCATTAGACAATTATACTCGGAGGGTTAATGGGAGTCACATAAATAAGGTGTTCAATTACAAGGACAATCTGCATGCAACAAAACCGTGTTTTTTCCACAGAGGTATGTGAATAACAACAGCTGAAGTAAACTCATGCCTATCCAGTACACCTGGGAGGAGTATGAAACCCCATTCCAAGAACAATTCTGTGTTCTGAAGTAACAAGTCTCTTGTCTTCTTGGAGTTTTCTCACAAGCACTCAGAAATCTCACCCAACTCCATTCTTTGTCCATATTCCAACAATACATCATGATGTTCAATGTATACTGTTCATGTGGTTATACATGTAACTATTTTATGTAATACATATTATGCTATTGGAAAATAAACAACAGTCTTAATTAAAATCTTATAAAACCATGTTTTATAAGCTTAGAAGTAAGTATAAATTTGGAGTCTTGTTACTAACTGGAATTGCTGAAAAGTAATGCCTTTCTTTCATTGAAAAATATGCATTTAGGACAAACAAATATATCTCATCCATGTACACAGCTGGTTAAGTATCCTGCTATATAAATATTGAAACCTAAGGACACAATGTTTTGCTTCATCTAAATTTAATTATTTATATAATAATGTAAAAAATGAAACCCTGAACTTACTTATATTTAAATAGTTCACCATTTTTTAAATGTTCACAAGAAAAGTAAGTGGACAAAATATAATTTAGAAGATTTATAATACAGAATAGTGTCTCAGCAGGCACAGTAGCATATGCTCTTAAACCCGTCACTTGATAGACAGAAGCCAGCTTGCACAACACAGTGGGTGAGTCTAGAATAACCAGTCTACATGGTGAGATCTTGTCTCAAAACAACCAATGAAATGAAGTACAGAAAGAAAAGAAAACAAAACAAACAAATAAAAAAAAATAACAACAAAACAATAACAACAAAAACTAACCAACAAAATATTTTCTATGATGGAAAAAAGAAAGAAATAGTGGGCTTTGGAAATAATTATGAAGTCTAGAAACAACCAAATTATTAATAGTTTCCTGAAAGGACAAAGAAGAAAAATTTTGATTTTTGATTTTTTAAATTTGTATCTTGAAGTAAATAATCAATTTTACAAATACCTGTAGTTTTAGTATAATATTATAATGACCTAACCCTTTTCTTTTAAAAATCCCATTTTACTTATTTTCAATCTTTAAATTTTTCTTTAATCTTTAGTCTTTAAAACTACCGTTCATTATTATTTTCTTCTTTTGGGATGACTTGGAGTAAGCTTCTGTTTGATTATCTCTACCCTCACATACCTAATACACAAAAACCCCCGCTATCTATGTTGCAAATATATATAGATACATGTGTGTATAACACAACATTCTTGTATTTAACATACTCAAGAATAATAAATTGACAAAAATAGATAACATTTACTTATATTTAGAATTCTATTTTATGTTTGTTTTTACATGAAATGCTATTATCCCTTACTTTTGATTTCTATAATATAAACCAGCAAAAATGATAGGCATCCAAAATATACTTTGATCTGAACAGATTATTTTCATTCTGTGTTAATACATTATCAAAATATTAACTATTAATAAGTGTGTTTTATTGAGAGGCCTTTGGTTAAACCACTTGCTGTGAAGGATTTTCCCACTTAAGTCCTCATTGTGGTGTGCATTGCCATAATATTGTTCATAATCACTCTCATTTAATGTTTGAGCATTTGCACATCCTGTGAAGACAATATTCATATTCTGCCATGTATAATTTGAATTTCTTCTCCTTCTGTTTGCTCATAAATAATGTCAATTTTTCAAAGACTCATCTTTGTCTTACTTTGCTTCTTTACAGTTTCTCTTGCCTTTATAGTAGTATCAGTTGCTGTTGTGATAAGCTGTTGGAACTTTCTGCTCTTGCCAAACTGTAACTCTTTATGTTTTATGGTTAATGCTGATGCAATAAATTGGGATTCTTTTGTGTTCTATGCTCTTAGTGAAAAAGAGAGAGAGAGAGAGAGAGAAAGAGACAAAGAGAAAATATGCCAAGACATATTCAGATGTGTTCAGGGTTAGTTCTGTACAATATTTATGAAATTGGTTACATAGATTATATCTTAAATGAAGGGCTTCATACATGAAACAGAAGAATAATTTAGTAAAAGAAATAAAGCTTACAAGAGGATACATAATAAAAAGCATAAGAATTTAAAGAAAAGTATTTCTGTATCCAAATTTAAAAAAAAAATGAAAAGAAACCGATGAGTTCTCTTATCAATCAATAAACAATGAAGTAGAAAAAAGAAAATTACCAGTGTCAACAGAAATACATGAATGGCAGAATATTCATATAATATCATACAAGTTAAAGAAAATATGTAGAGAAGGAATGTTTAATGATATACATATAGAAGGGCTTGAAGATGTGGTTTCAGGCACCCACTGCCAAACCTGATGAATTAAGTTCCATCCACAAGACCTGTGTGGAGGATGGTGAGAATCAACTTCTACAAATTACCTCTGACTTCTCCATAGACAGATTCTGACACAAATATGCATGCTTGCCTGTATATACATATATATGTATATATATATATATATATATACATACTATGTATATATATATACATATTAGAAAATAAAAAGAATATGCATATAGGATACAAAAACAAAAATGGATATTTTAAGTTATAGCAAATTGGTGACAGCAAAGTAATTAAAAATATGGAAAAATAGAATATTGCAATACTAGTTCATAGAAGAGACTTTTAAACATTGACCAAAAAATTCTTTAGGAAATATAAAATGGAAATAAAAAAGAAACTTGCTCTTGAGAGAAGACTTTGGAAATAAAAATGAAATGATAACATATTTTGAAGTACCCATTATAGAAAATTACAATTTAATTCGTAAAGAAGTGTAGCAGGGAGCAGTACAGCAAACAAACAGGTAAGGTCCTGGGTCAGTAGCTCTTATCACACCAGGTAGAAAGAGAGACAATGGGAAAGGCTCAGGCTTTTGGAATTTCAAGTCTATCTCCAGTGATTCAACTCTTATAGGCTCCACCTCCTCGTCCTTCTCAAACAGTTCTATCTATGTTCAAACATAAGCGTATAAAAACAGTTCATATTTGTACAACCATTTTTGTGAAACACATCTCTAACTTTCAAGTAAAAGTATGAGAACTAGAACTTTCAGACATAGAGATGTGATGATTCATTTTAAAACTTAATGCATTTGTATGTATTTATGTGTGTATGTATGCACAGTCAGGTGGTATATTTGTGGAGGTCACAGAACAACTTAATTTTTCTGTTTTAAAAATGACACAAATATGAAATAAAGCTAAAATAAATTAAATTAAAAGAGCAACTTAATTTTTATGTCTCTAAAAGGACACAGATGTCAAATAAAATGATTTAAACTAACCAAAAACTATACTTTTAATAATTTAATGGATCTCAAAACAATAACATACAAACAAGTATATATACTCATTTACACACACACACACACACACACACACACACGCACACATTAACCATCACAAGTCTTCTCAGTTTTAACGAATAGCTTGATTGAATTAATAACACCTTAAGGATTTATTAGTCTAACCAATTTAGCCACACAAACCAAACATTAATGTGCCTGCAATGTGGTTTAAAATAAAGCCACTTGCTGACAAGCCTAATGACTTTTCTGTGATTCCTCATAATTCTTCTAATGAAAGGAAGGAACTCAACTTATTACTTGGCAATTTCTTATAGCTATCAAATATATTTAGATCATTATGAGCCCACTCCTTAAGTTCTTACCTGATTCCAATTCCCATCTCTTTCTAATTTCCTCTCATTCCTGCCCCCCTAACTTTGGCATTTTAGCTAGCATGCTTAAAATACTAAAAATAAATGATGCTTTTAGTTCTACAAAATAATGAATTTTAAAATAAATCTTGCATTTTGTGTGGTAATTGATAGCCCTTCTCTTTGCTAGCTATGTACCATTAGGTGTATGTTTTTTTCCTTTCTAGATCCTGTTAATTCAGTGACAAAACTGGTTTAGATAGTTATGAATTTAATCTCTGCTAATTAGTGAGAAGCAAACCTTATCTTGGGAGAGTTCTTGTGAAGTGGGGCTTTGGTTAATTTTCAAATGTAGAAATTGATACAATGCTAAGCCTAATTTGGAATTATTTTTTTGATACACAAAGGAGACATCTATTAAAACATATTTTACATCAGATTTTAGCATAATGATGGTATGTGTTAATTAATGATTTTCTTCTTTAATTAAAACAACAGCATATATGCATTAGATGTGTTTGCCATGAGTTTCTCTTACATGTATTAAAATTATCACCAGAACACTATATTAATGTTGTCCTTAGTCTTCAGAGTGTAACTGTCAACTGATCAGAAAAAAATTAAATTTAAAATTCTCTGGAAGAAAAACCTTTTGTAAGAGGAAAAATATTAAGTATAAACTGTAACTTAACTATATTATATACTTGTCAACATATGTGGCTTCTCTATTTTGCAGAGCCAACTCTACAAAGACAACATCATTTTATAAACACAGCACAGTTAACCACACACACACAAAAAACAGTCTTAAAATTAATCTGCTTCCCAGGTGTCTCTGAAACCAAATGGGCTGAATGCATGACCTCTTCCTTTTGCAAATTTCTGATGAGCTATTTTCCTTCTGTCAGTGCCCTGCTGGCATAAGTGAGATTTTTTTTTTTGAAATTGCAATTTCTCTCTTTGCTTAATTTTAACTATTAGTTATATCTTCTATAAGTAATGATACCAGAAAGAAGGATTAAAAAAACCAAAATACAACAACAAAAAAAAAAACCATGCAAAGTGTGGTAGGTGTAGTCAAGTTCCAAATAAAAAGATTGATTTCTCAACCAGAGAAGCCAACCTTATAAAACCAGAATACTTAGTGGGAAAATGACAGCATGCAAAATGGTAACGTTAAACTGATGCTCTCAGGGCCCATGAATATCTAAACTTCCTCGAGTGTGAGTGAACCTGTAGAATTGTTCTTTTAATCTGATAACTAATGCTTACTCTTGGTGCATATACGTGCAGGTATGTGTATCCATGTGTGAACTTCTGGATTCTTTCTTCATGGGTTCATTGGCCTGCTGAGATCAGGCAATGTGTGGCAGGGTATTCCTGGTGTAGAGAAAATGAGGAATGAAGCCTTAGTTTCAGTAAGCCTTAGTTTCAGTGTCTCAAGTTTCATCTTGAGACACGGGAAATGCCAGGTAAGTGGAGTATCTGTTAAAGAGAGCTGAATGCATACAGTAGAACTAGACCAGAGGAAAGATGTTTGTTTCAGACATCAAGGCTTGCAAGGCAGAGGCATCTATGTTCTCTGACACAAGACACAAAGCTATGAGACATTATGTTAATCCTGCTGGATTTTCGTTTTGCTCTGTTTCTATATTTCCTCACTATACCCAATCATCCCTTTTAGAATATATTCTGTGTAGCTATATACTGAAAATACATTCTGAAAATACATAGTCTTGGATTTGAAGGGGGTTTACATTTAGAAGCTTGCCTAGAATTTCAGAAGAGACTTTAGACTTTGGACTTTTAAATAGTTGAAACTGAAAGACTATGAGGACTTTTGAAATAAGACTAAATGCATTTTGAATTACAATATGGAAAGAAGCCATTGGGATCCAAGGGATAAAATATAGTGGTTTAAATAAGAACATCTCAATAGGCTCAGATATTTGAATATTTAGTGCCTAGTTAGTGGCAGTTTGGGAAGATTTAGGAGGTATGGCTTTGACAGTGGATGGATGTGAACTGGGGTCAGCTTGGAGGTTTAAATCCTTGATCCACCTCCACTTCCCTCTTCTTCATGATAGTGGTTTTGATGTGAGTTGTCAGCTTCTTACTTCTATTGCCTGCGGTGCTTTTCTCTTTCTGACATGCTTCCCTGCCATGACAAACTCTCATCTCTTTGCATCTTTAATAAATTTTCTATAAGTTGTTTTGGTCATGGTGTTTTATGGCAACAAAAATCCAGTTGAGCTGATTTATATTGCAATGTAGATTTTATGAATTAATAACAGTCTTATTTGATCTGGTGTTCAAAAAGAGAATAGTAATAATCAAAGCTTCAGAAAAACTAACACATATTTCGACCGACTTTCAGTTCAGCTGATAGAGAAGTACTGGAGACACCTCAGCAGCCTCTGCCACTATTGTCTTCTTCCTCTACTGATATCTGCATCCCAGTGAGGCTTTCTTCCACTTATTCTGGACAGCTCTGTGGATGGCATAAGCTGTAAACTACGGTGTCTAATGTCTTCAGAGCAGAAGATTCCTTAAAAGCAACTCCAGCCCAAGTAAACAGCAACAATGAGAATGCAACCTAGGAAGCTAATAAGCAAATGGTGCAATAAACTTTAAAAAGGCATCCTAATGCCTTGAGCAGTCCCTACTCTCTGTCTCTCTGTCTCTCTGTCTCACAGAGAGACAGAGAGAGAGAGAGGCAGAGAGACTATATATATTCTGTTTTAGGTGTGAAGCTTCCATGAGAGACTGGGTCAGCCATTTTTAATTGCTTATTTCTTCCCTTTGAAAAATGAATCTTATATCTGTGTACCACTGTATTTTGCATGCATCTAGTTGGTTTCTTTGGATACAGCTAGAGAGAAATTTATCTCTGGGTGAATCTGCCTTGACTATCACTCATTTGATTCATGGAGTGTAGGAATGCTGATGAAGAGGAACACGATGAGATCACTGTGGTTTAATGGGACCATTTAAAGTTTCTATGTTGGAAACATTGTGGAGGGTTCAAGTCTTTATTAAAATGTATAGTCACAAAAGTCCGTTGCACATTATTGTTTTAGTGTCTTTATCATAGAATAACTAGGAGATGTTCCAGCAGAAGGCAGTGTGTAGCCCCTTTCTCCACTCCTATATTTCCTCTAACCCATCTTAAATTCTTGTGCCATGGGATGATGCATACAGACATGTCTTAACAGACATGAACCCTCTGGCCTTAGTTACCCAAGCCTACAGGCCACAGAGAAATAAAACCATTATTTTCATATAAATTATTCCGTTTGTCTAAGGTATTCTTTTATAGCAATATACAACAAAGATGTGGTCCCCAGAGCATGCCTAGTAACAAGTCTATAGTTCCTGAAATATAAATATGCTTTCTTAAGAAAAAAAATATATATATATGACATTATGACATAAGGAAGTGAAGAGACAAGAGAACAAAACATGATGAATCACAATTGAACAGGTCACAGCTACACTGTCTACTGGAACACAAAACTGTCTCTGTCAAAATTTTACCTGGACCTGTAACATACATAAGAGGAACATTAAAAAAACTTATATTTTGGACTATCAATAATCAGAATTTTATTTAAGCATACATATCACAGCATTATTTGTTTTTATAATATTTTTTGTTTTGTTTCATACTATTTCTGCCTGCTATAAAGTTGTTCCTTTCATTTTTTGCTTTAAACTGTTTTAAATAATAACTAGAAAAATTAAAATACACTCATGATTTTTAATATAAAATCTTTCTCCAATGTGAAAACATCCATTTTATGGATACATAACTGGTTTGATATCCCTTTGTAACTGATTATATATGTTAAAATTGATTACTCTTATTTTTCTTAAAATTGTATGTGGTGTCTTAAAGACATTTGGGGAGGATTACCAGGTGTGCTGATATACTTTACTAAGATTATGATGGGTTTTGAAGGGCAGAGTTCAAGGACACCAAGCTAAGCAGCTGGAGGGTAGGTAGTTTAAAAGAGTATAACACAGAGAGACAGACAACATAGCAGGAGCATGGAGGAGAGTTCAGGCTTTTTAGTTCAGGACAGAAGGCAGGGAAAGGGTGGGCAGCAGAATATGGGACCATCAATATCCACTCTTTAAACTTGTTTACCACATTAGAGTTCCTGGTACCAGGACATCTGTTACATGGGGACCCTCAGATAATGTCTTCGGAGAGTGTCTGTAGGTAACTATGAAAAGGGGAAGAACTGCTACAAAACTGCATTTTACAGTATCAAGTATATTTTGTAATACTTTCAAAATGGTTTCTATATATTCTTTTAGAGCTAAATTGTTTGTCTATATGCAGGAACTGGTGTTTTAAGAAAAGACAACCTTAAGAGAAAATGCAGCCAGGAAGAGACCTAACCACCTTTTCTTGGAGCTTCAGTCTCTAGTGTTAAAAACAATATGCTAAAGAATGTTCTTTCTCACTTTTTCAGAAACAAATAAACCCAGCTTCACCTCTGTTACCCAGGAGCAAGGCAACTGTGAGTGCATCTTCACTTCTTTACAAGTGTCTTTCTGAATTCCAAATCATAAATGTGGGGCACCCACCATCCATGGGAAACTTACAAGCAGAGAATTCAATTAGTTTTCTAGATTCTTCCTCCAGTCTAGGCTGTGATAGTTGGTATGACTAATAAAATAGTTTCTTTGATATACCTCTTTACATTTGTCTGCATTGAAACATATTGTCAGAATGTATCTCCTTCATTTATACCTCTCTCTCTCCTGCTCCTTCCTCACCCATTCTTATGTAAACTTCTGCAAATTAAATGTATCTTGTAGTTATCTGTAAAAATATGAAAGTTATATTGAATTACATAGATACGAATATTTTTTCTTATCCATGCCATATATATATATATATATATATATATATATATATATATATCCCTAATATTGGCAGATGATAATTTAATATTTTTCTATCACGATTTAATTTGGAGTCAGAGATGAGAGAACCATGGAAACAGAATATCTTCTCTGGGCTTAACCTTCCTTCTTTGTGTGTACATTTTATATAAACTACAGATTCATCTACTAGTATTGAACAGTATCATTGGAGGTTTCAGTAAAGACATGGCTGCAGTTATCTACCACTCAGTGATGCTTCTTTTAAATGGGAAACTCCATACAAAAGCCAATCAGTAACATTTACAGCCCGAGATTATCAAGAAAAAGCCCTTTTGAATTATAGAATAGCTTATTTACTAAAGCCCAGACATCTGCATCCTCATGAGCCTCATTGTCTCATTGTGAATATCATAGTGGCACTCTATGGTATGTAAAATTAATCACACGGGCTGATGCGTGCTCAGAGCTTGGAGAGAGCAGAGCTGTTTTGAATCTATGGATCTGTAGCTAAGGTCTGTGCATGCAAACATTTGCAGATGGATGAATTCTGTCTATTGAAAACACCTGCAAAGGTTGTAGGAATAGTTTCAGAAGAACCTTCTATCAACCCAAAATTTATGTAAGACCAGTTGGTGGCTGGCAGTTGGTGAGTTTCATGGCGGTTTTCTTCTATAAACTGCATTATAATATAAAGACATTGTCACTGATGGGGACTTAGGAAGTGTGAGAGATGACATTTACACTTAAATAGACTCTCATATTAGCTTCTTTCATTTAGTCAATGATTACAGACTATAGGACAAACAATATGTAAAAATGAACAAAATATAGACAATCCTGCTTGACATATACCTCATATGCACCTTCCTAGTTAATTAAAGTAAGCAATATATAACTGTGAAAACTCCCTTAGCCTCTCCCTCTGCTGATCACTTCAAATCCACTTTGACTATTCTCTAGGCTCATATGGTCAATACTTATATTTTTAGAGAAATACATTAGTAAGATAAGAGAGATGTTTTAAACTCAATTACATATATTATTATTCAGTCTACCTGTCATCTAATCTCAGTCAGGGTGCTATTCTACTGGCCCACTGCTCTTAACTCACTTGTGATTTTGAAAGCAAGTCAACTTGCCCCAGTACAGAAAAGCTCTAAGTCTGAGCATCTGAACTTTTTCTGGTTTCTTACAAAACAGACTCAAAAAACAGTGTTTTTTATCTTTTCATAGATATAACTGTAGCTTTGTCATGCAAGAACAAAGCCATGTTGATATTTTACTTTTAAAAACCTTTTAATTACATCTATTAATTTAACTGTGTGTATGTATGGTGGTGTGTGTGTGTGTGTGTGTGCGTGTGTGCATGTGTGTGATTGTGAGTGTGTGTGTGCATATGTGCTAGTTACTTTTCTACTGCTCCGACCAAGCTCCATGACCAACAACTTACAGAAGAAATTGTTTATAGATCAAGAGCATAAATCAATGACCATGATGGCAGGAGTGTGGCAACAGGAAATCAGGCATAGTTCTGGAGCAGGAGTCGAGCGCTTACATCTGATCCATAATCACAAGACAGAAAAAAAAAGAACTAGCCAGGGATAGTGTGAACTATTAAAGCCCCAGAGCCCACCTCCAGTTACATACCTCCTCCAACAAGACCACACTTCTAAATCTTTCCCTAAAATTTCAATCAACTTGTGACTAAATAATCAAACATAGTAATTTTGGTGGCCATTCTCATTCAAATCACCAGTGTGTGTATCATAAGTATTCCAAGACATGCATGGGAATTTACAACTTGGAGCAATTAGTTCCCCCCCATTATTCCAGGAACTTTCAGAACTCAGGACTTCAAGCTTGGAGCAAGAACCCTTACATGTTGTGATGTCTTGTTATCTAGTGATTTTTTTAAAAATTTTTTACTTGTAATTGTTAGGGCAAACCAAAGTAAAAAAGTGATTCTGCTGGTGGTATTTTATTGAATGTATTTTGTGTTGCTATATAATACCCCAATACATTCCTTAATCACAATACAACTTAAGAATAATATGGTACATCTCTCTTTGATGAGTATATGTTTTAGAATAAAATATCAATAAATGTGGAAAGTAAAAATGTTGGATATTCAGCATTAATTTGCTGGAAACAAGTTATATTTAATCCCTCACTACAGAAACTATAAAGGCCAAATATAAAGTGTAATTGACTATTCACTCAGAATAATAATTTACAATTATTGTCAATTTCTTTCAGTCTTCAAGCAATCTGAAAAATGTTATTAATTCAACTTCATACATATTAAATAATATGAATCAATATAATGATAATGCATTTACAATTTTAAAAATATTTGCACTAAGATTCCTATTGATCCCAGTTTATTCTCCTTGAAGCACCATAGCTCTATCAACACAAAGGTACGGGTTATACAAGCTTTCTCTCAAATATTTTTAAACTTTTCATCAAGTAAGTGTCTTAATTTGTTAAGTTTCTGTGTATTATCAATAGTTGGCTGTGTCTTTTAAGATACATGTTTTCATAGTGGCAGGGGGAGGGGGAAGGAAATGGGGAGGTTCCAAAGGGAAGATATGGAAAGGGGGAAACATTTGAAATGTAAATAAAGTATGAATATATATATGTAAAGAAAATATCAAAAAAAAGTAAAAAAAAAAATAAAAGATACACGTTTTCATAACCTTCCATCAAAGTGCCAAAACACCTCAGATAATCAGTTTCAAAAGATGGAAAATAGATTTGGTTTATGTTTCCTAAAGTTTCCCACTTTGGCCATTGGCTCCACTGTCTTAGGGGATGTGGAGTCAAATTGTGGTCGGGAGCAGATAGTAGAGGAAAGATTTCTTTATTCTCTCTCTGTCTCTCTCTCTCTCTCACACACACACACACACACACACACACACACACACACACGCTCACACGCGCGCGCACATTACTGTATGTGTATGAGGAAGTAATAAACATGGATTAGAAAACATCTCGTAGTAAGACATACGGTTCTTTGCTTATGTGTTCAGCAGTACTTTAGCTAGAGGGGCCATAGAGTATTTTTTTAAATTTTGGTGAAACTTACCACATTGATATCCATAGTGGCTGAACTCCCACCAATAATAATAAGAATTCCTGTTGCAAACTCTATTCATGTCTCTTCATCAGCATTTTTGTCTTCAATTTTGTTCAAAATGCCATTGTAGCTGAGGCCAGAAGATACCTCAAAGTAGTGTTAAGGTTTATATCCTGGGTAGTGATGGATGTAAGGTCCATCACTCAAGAAAACATGTTGACCATTTAAGGGTGTTCTTTTGTTTTTACTAAAATTACCTATTTTATTAGTCTATCT
Source organism: Rhynchomys soricoides (assembly GCA_019843965.1). NCBI lineage: Eukaryota > Metazoa > Chordata > Mammalia > Rodentia > Muridae > Rhynchomys > Rhynchomys soricoides. The sequence goes on from JADRCH010000245.1 coordinate 424,540, forward strand.
GTTGTTTTGCAGATTTAGTTGAGTGATTATTTCCTGGTGTTTAATTATTCTAGTTTTGAATAAAATGCTTAATATTAGCTTTGATTCTGAAAGATTAAAAAGATTTTTTACTATTCTGAAGGCAGTCCACTCTACTGATAATATTTTTTTTCATACTTTATTTACATTTCAAATGTTTCCACTTTCCAGATCTCCCCTTTGGAACCTCCCCATTCACTCCCCCCTCCCCCTGCCACTATGGGGGTATTCCCCCACCCACCCACCTACCCACCCATCCACTCTCAGCTTGTTTGTTTGGTTTTGTATGTATTTTGTTTTGTTTTGACTGTGTAGAATTATTTCAACTTTATTCTAATTTTCTGGTTCTCAGGGCAATTTCTTGAGCTACTAGTGTTTTCCACCATTTATAAGCAAAGATGTAAAGCTAGCATTTTTCTCCAGTGATTTTGATACTTTGGGGTTTAAATTAGTGTTTGTTTTCATTTGAATTAATTTTATACGATGTGATTCTATTTCAATCTACTGTACACAATTTGGTATTAGAACACCAATTGATATTCTCTTTCTTGGGAAGGAGTGTTTCTCAAGCCTTCAATATTCCACTTGCTTGTGGACTTTTATGTGTGGTTGAGGCCTTGTGAGCTTTTCCTCATTCAAGTTACCATGTCTATTGGCATTTTTCGAATTCAGCTCATGTATAATCATTTGCATTTTTTTCAGAATTTGTGGGGGTAGCTATTAATATTCCTAGATGATAAAATCTCATATTGAACGTACTGATCCTTTGCTCTTAAAGTCTTTCCACCCGTTGTCTTCTAGTTTGCCTGTGCCTTAGGTGTTAAGAGTTGTGTTATAGATTTATCTATTAAGGCCTGGCTTCACTACCTTGCATTTGATAAGTTTTGGTTTTCTGTAATAGTTTCTATTTGTGGCAAAGAGATGTTTCCTTGAAGAGGGGTGAGGGCTCACTTATCTGTAGGCATAAGAACAAATATTTAGAATATAGTTACGGATTATTCTGGCTTATTGGAGGAACAAGTGGTGTTTCTCCTCCAAGATCTAAGACTTTGTATCATGGAAATTCACCAGGTTAGACCCTCGGGAAGGATGTACAGGATCTGGCTTGGTAAAAAGGTTGCTACCTTTTGTATTTATTTTCTTCTATTTAGCATCTTAGGCAGTATCATGCTGTGGTCTCTTTCATTCACCCTAGAACTATTTTTACTACATTGAGTATATTTTAATATGTCAACTTTTTTCATTGCCTTATGTTCCAAACAATTCTGTGATTTTCTGGTATTTGTATGGCAGAAATAATTGATACTTATTGATGGCATAACATTTGCCCAATGACCCATGTATGTTAGAGAAGAAAGCATGTTCAATTATTAGATAATTTGTTCTGAAACTATTATTTTAGGTCCTACACTGTAAATGTTCCCCAGAATATCTCTAAGATATCATTTTTGTGTGTCTATTCTGTTGTATCTGTTAAAGGACTGTGCACATTGGTCCCTGCCATGGTGCTAAATGTGTTAGATTGACAGTTTGTGCTATGCAAAAAGCAAAAATGAATGGAAAGCAATTTACTATATAAGCATTTTTTAGAACTTGAAAGTTTTGAGCTCCAGAATTCCAAGGTAGTTATGCCAATGACAGTCTTCCAGCATAGTTATTTTCCAGGTAGAAGGAATGACAGATTTCTATACCAACACCTGCAATATTTAAAGGATTCTCCAGCAGTTCCATGTTTTAAAAAATTCTTAATCAGACTTACTAAAAGAACTTACACTGTTTGTCTGTATTTACATCAAACTGTTTTGATGGTAACTGTTTCATTAAAGTTTTAACTAGATTTTAAGAATTTAACCCATTTGCTGCTTAAGAAAAGTAGTGATATTAAGAACGGAATAAAATCTAGAGTGGAAATAAATAAATAATAAAAAATTAAAAAAGAACAATTTAATCTGAACTTTTAAATGAATTTCAGTTTTCTACCAGATGATAAATACTTTTAAATTATCATTTAATGGTATGAATGCAGAGGACAAATTTTCTATTTTTATTTATTTTAAATATTATTTGTAATACATATGCTAAGTTCCTTTCTACTTCAGAGTTCCATTTTGTGCAAGAAGTTTCCTGCTTTAGAGAAGTATTTTACATTTGGGCATGTCTGTGTGTGCTGGACATGGGCAGAGATAGATAGATAGATAGATATCAGCAAACACTGAAACTAAGTCAATAAAATATCATCAGCTCAGACTTTGCTAAAATTATCTTCCCATCACTAAACTCAATAAACTCAATTCTTTAAACTTACTGGGTCAGAAAACAAACCCTAGATATAATAACTGTTAAATATCAATGTAAAGAAGTGTAGATTTCTAAGATTCTTAGTTCATCAAGCATTTGAATTACATTGGTCGACTTCAAGATTAAGTTATAATCTAGAAAATTTTCTTTTAAAGAGAAGAATTTAAAGTCTAAAGTATTGTGTCCATATCAGGACACAAAAAAAGTAATTTGATATAAAGTCTGAAAAATTAATTTTAAGGATGGTCCCACTGAGAATAGTGTATCTAAGGAAGGCAGTGTAGCAAAGTTAAAGGGAGCCTGCAAGGTTAGAGTCACAGAAGGCGGAAGGGATGTGTGAGCGGATAATTTGATAGATAATGTTACATCGTGGTTTCAGAATTTCTAAATCAAAATTTTTGAAACAGGGTCTCACTCTGCAGCTCATTCTCACATTCAACTCAGAACCTCCTGGGACTGTCAAGTACTGAATTTCTATGTGTGAACCACTGTGACAGGGAAGGTGCACATCAGTATGTGTTACCAAATATTAAGACTTAGTGAGGAAAAAAAATCAATAATAAATTTTATATGTTGTAAAATTAAGGCTTCAGTATTTTCACATCAAACTTTAAAGATGTGATGGTCAAGGACATCATGATAAACATAATCCTTAGCTTGAAATTTTAGAGAGAAAATATTTCAGATAGAAACCATATCAACAAAAGGCTCAATTTGATAAGTACCACAGAAAGTTACTGGATTTACAGGTCAAAGATAAACAGATAACATTAACTTCTTGTCTATGAGGTTTATCACACTTAGTACAGAGAATGAGTCTTCAAAAATTAAGAACAATAAGTAAAAGATCAAAATTAATATTTTCTTGGTGACATTTATGCAAATATTAAAATATGTGGATACAATATTGTTTAAATTTCTTTAAATTCCAAGAATATGATTGCATCTTTATTTTTTTTCTATTCTGGAAAGATGGCTTTCTATTTTAAATTGTAAAACTTTCTCCTATGGATATATAAGACTGCTATAAAATTACAGATTATTATTTTTCTTTTTTGTGCATCTATATAACTCTTCAAAACACAGTACATATAAGATAACATTGAAGAATGAAATAGTAAATGATCAGGTATCAATTATTGGGGATGGGATATTCTATGAGATATCACATGCTAGCAAATAAAATCCTATCATTGTGAATGTATTATTACATTTTGAGTTGTTGTCTAGTGGGGTTGTACAGATTCCCCCAAACTTTACTGGTTATTACCAATGTTCTGGGTTACTCACTAGAAAATGATGGTAAAATCATTTCGCTGAATACGTCAAATCCTTGACTCATAAATCATAAAAACCAACTGGACATGGAAGCATGACTAGCTAACTTGTATGATATCTAAAAGCCACTATAGAGAGCCATTTGTCCCTTCTGCCTTTGGAATTTGGTGAAATAGAGTTTCCTTGGGACATAATATGTAGTTCCCTGCATTTCCCAAGATTTTATTAGTATCAAATAGACTATGATTGGTTTTGTTTAAAAATATGAGCTTCTTTTTTATTGGATATTTTCTTTATTTACATTTCAAATGTTATCCCCTTTCCTGGTTCCCACCCACAAGAAATCCCCTATCCCATTCTTCCTCCCACTATTTCTATGAGGGTGTTCCCTGAACTACCTACCCACTCCAGCCTCCCTGCCCTCGAATTCCCCTACACTGGGGCATCCATCCAGCTTTCACAGGACCAAGGGCCTATCCTCCCATTGATACCTAGCAATGCCATCCTATGCTTCATATGCGGCTGTAGCCATGGGTCCCTCTATGTGGTTTGTCTTAGTCAGAGTTTCTATTCCTGCACAAACATCTTAACCAAGAAGCAAGTTGGGGAGGAAAGGGTTTATTCACCTTATTCTTCTACACTGCTGTTCATCACTAAAGGAAGTCAGGACTGGGATTCAAGCAGGTCAGGAAGCAGGAGCTGATGCAGAGGCCATGGAGGGATGTTTCTTACCGGCTTGTTACCCCTGGCTTGCTCAGCTGGCTTTCTTATAGAATACAAGACTACCAGCCCACAGATGGTACCACCCACAAGAGGCTCTCCCCCCTTGATCACTAATTGAGAAAATGCCTTACACCTGGATCTCATGGATGCATTTTCTCAACTGAAGCTCCTTTCTCTTTGCTAACTCCAGCTTGTGTCAAGTTGACACAAATCCAGCCAGTGCATGATTGCAAACCCCTTCATCTCCTTCAGTCCTTTCTCTAAATCCTCCATTGGGGACCCTATACTCAATCCAATGGTTGGCTGTGTGCATCTTCCTCTGTATTTGTCAGGCTCTGGCAGAGCCTCTCAGGAGACAGCTATATCAGGCTCCTTTTAGCAAGCATTTCTTGGTATCCACAATAGTGTCTGGATTTGATGATTGTATGTGGGATGGAGCCAAGGTGGAGCAGTCTCTGAATGGCCTTTCCTTCAGTCTATGCTCTATACTTTGTCTCCCTATTTGCTCCTGTGAGTATTTTTTCCCCTTTCTAAGACGGACTGAAGCACCCACACTTGGGTCTTCCTTCTTCATGAGCTAGTGAAAACTATTCGCAACAATAAAATAACTTATGGGAGAATCACAATCCCTGACCTAAAGCTGTATTACAGAGCAACAGTGATAAAAAACTGGATGGTATTGATTCAGAGACAGGCAGGAAGACAAATGGGATAGAAATGAAGACCCAGAAATGAACCCACACACTTATAGTCACTTGCTATTTGACAAAGGACCTAAAACCATTCCGTGGAAAAAAAGACAGCCTTTTCAACAAATGGTGCTGGCTCAACTGATGATCACCATGTAGAAGAATGCAAATTGATCCATTCTTATTTCCCTGTACAAAGCTGAAGTCCAAGTGGATCAAGGACCTCCACATACCTCCATAAAACCAGATACTCTGGATCTAATAGGAGAGAAAGTGAGGATAATCTCAAATATATGGGCACACAGAAAAGTTCCTGAACAGAACACCAGTGGCTTATACTCTAAGATAAACAACTGACAAATGGACCTCATAAAATTGCAAAGCTTCTTTAAGGCAAGGGACACTGTCAATAGGACAAAATGGCAACCAAGAGTTTGGAAAAAGATATTTACCAATTCTACATCCAATAGAGGACTAATATCCAATATATACAAAGAACTCAAGAAGATAGACTCTAGGGAATCAAATAATGCTAGTTTAAAAATGAGGTACAGAGCTAAACAGAGAATTCTCAACTGAGGAATATTGAATGACCAAGAAGTTCCTAAAGAAATGTTCAATAGCCTTAGTCATCAAGGAAATGCAAGGCAAAACAATTCTGAGATTCTACCTCACCACAGTCAGAATGGCTAAGATCAAGAACTCAGGTGAAAGCAGATGCTGGCGAGGATGTGGAGAAAGAGGAACACTCCTCTATTGCTGGTGGGATTGCAAACTGATACAACCACTGTGGAAATCAGTCTGTGGTTTCTCAGAAAATTGGACATAGTATTTATTACCTCAGAACCCAGCAATACCACTCCTGGGTGTATACCCAAAAGATTCTCCAACATATAACAAGGACACATGCTCCTCTATGTTCACAGTCACCTTATAATAGCCAGAATCTGGAATGAACTCAGATGTCCTTCAACAGAGGAATGGATACAGAAAATGTGGTACATTTACACAGTGGAATATTACTCAGCTATTAAAAACAATGAATTTATGAAATTCTTAGGCAAATGGATGGAACTAGAAAATACCATCGTGAGTAAGGTAATCCAATCACAAAAGAACACACATGGTGTGCACTCACTGATAAGTGGATATTAATCCAAAAGCTCGGAATACCCAAGATACAACTCACAAAATAGGAGTTTCTTAAAGAGGCAATGGTAAAAATAACTGATTTTAACAAAAGATTTTAGCATTCATTTTATTGTTAGAGTGATTAGAAATCTGTCTGTCTGTCTATCATCTATTTTTGATCATCTGACTATATACATATATACATATATACATATATATATATATACATACAATTAAGATGAAAAATATTTGATTTAGTTATATTTTATTGTTGCAATAGAACACTGCCTTTGTTAAAAGATTATCAGTTGTCAAGATTTTCTTTTGGAATCTCTTATATATAGAATCAATCATCTGTATATATGGATAATTTGTATATTTGTTTCTTTTATACCTTTTTTCTTCTCTCTTTTTTTCTAGCAAAGATACACATATATAGCACATATATTATATATTACTATTATATTAAATAATACTAAGGATAATGAGCACCCTCATTTTGTTCTTAACATTACTTGAAATGTTTGTGAACTCCAATAGAAAACCACAGGTTCTTTGCATCCTAGTACCTGCTGCTGCAGACGCAGCTCTCTTATTTTCTGGAACACTGATAGATTTGGGTTTTGTATCTCTTCTCTCCTAGTTCTTCTCTCTCACTGCTTATTATGTATTCTTTATCTTCAACATGCAATCAGATAGTTTCAGTTGGACTATTCTCATGTTAAATGTATATTCTCAAATCTCTTCACTCCAAAAAAAAAAAAAAAAAAAAAAAGAAAGAAATAGAAAAACCTACCCACTGCACCATGTCACCTCATTCCTTTCTCTTTACTCTGACTGAGAGATTTAAAACAAGTTTATTTTTAAAGTTTGGCCCTGCCTAATATCTGTTCCTGTCTGTAAATGGTTTTAAAAAGGCTGTTTTGATCCTTCTGTGACTGTTCATGTCTCATGACCTGTTATCCTCAGGGCATCCTGTCACCACCAGGCTAAGATTGAACAAGACACATTGTTATGTCTAAACGTTTAAAGCTGTGTTACAATAAAAGCTGGGGTAGCATTTACACAATATCTGTTCAGGCTGTGCAAAGAGGAAACAGGACTTCTACTGTTTTTTCAATTTAATTTGGAGATACCCAAATTAAATTGTGTGTGTGTGTGTGTGTGTGTGTGTCTTTTGTATATGTGTCTCTGTGTGTGTATGTGTGTGTCACTGTGTGTGAAGGTGTGTGTTTCTGTTTGTGTGTGTCTCTCTGTGTGTTTATTTGTATGTGTGTGTATGTATTTGTCTTTTTATGTGTGTGTGTATGTATATTCTACAGAAGCTGGTTATTATTTAGTAGAAAAAGTCTCTAGATATGTGAAGTCTATTGAATGTTTCTTTCTCCAAGGAAATAATGTGTTGCTGTGCATGCTGTGGAAATAACTGAGTCTCAGCTTTCAGAACTGTGACAAATTTAAGCTATTCAGGCCATTGTGACGATTAGCTCACAGCTGGTTTATCCTGAATGAACCTTTAAATAATAGTCAGAGGTATGATATTCACAGCAACCTCTCCCCCTTAGCGAAAGAGAAAACTCAAGGTTTCATTTATTCTAGATACCATTTTCTGCTAAGGTTTAGATACGCGAGTCCCATTTATTAACCATTTAACAAAGAAATAAAACACTGATACAATTAGTTGGTGTAAATATAATATATTTTTTCATTGTTAAGCTTTATCCCTCAACTCTAGAACCTGTTTCAATTTCCAAATTATAAATTTTAGTCCAACTAATGTTTAAATTGATAACATTTATTTATTATGTGCATTTATTAGTTATCACAAAATGCTTTAAATGTTATTTCTCTCTGTACCTTTTGAAATGCTTAAATGTATCTAGCAGTTAGATACATTACCTGACACAATGCTTATTTTCACTATGAAAACACAATAATTGCATTGGAGATTGTATATTAAGAATGACTTCTGCTATGGTTTGCTTATTGTAACTTTTCTCATCTACTTTCCAGTTTTCATCTTATAAACCTAATATTCTGAAATATCTTTCTCTCTACTCAAGTAAGGTATTTAGAAGCAAATGCATTTCTTTATTAAAGTATATTGAATTTTCCCACTTCTTTAAAGCTCCTCTCTTAAAGTTTAGTTAATCTTGTAAATTTTTAATAATTCTTCCCCAAATAAGTGTGCATATTCACATGAGCATCACTCTTCTACAAGGGTCAATGATTTGCAAAGTATGATAACCCAGACTCAAACAGTATGAAATAACAAAGAACATTTATTCTGCAGAGAACCTGTGCAGGGGTTTACCATACTTCAGGATAGAAGACAGAGGTATGGAATTTGCAAGGTCAATTTAAAGCCTGTAAGGGTAGGAGTGGGTGATTTTTAATTTTCTTTCCCTTGATTGGTTAGTTCTATCTCCAGGCATATAAGTACCTCTGTGATTGGTTAAGGCTGTGGGCAATTTGGAGGACTTTTGCTGATTAACTATTCTTTATTTTATTTTATTTTTTGGATATTTACTTTATATACATTTCAAATGTTTTCCCCTTTGGAAAGCCTCTATTCCCTCCCCCTTCCCCCTGCCACTATGGGGGTATTCCCCCACCCACTCACCCACCCACTCTCATATTCCCAGCTTGGCATTCTCCTATACTGGGGGATCTAACACCCTCAGCCCAAGGGCCTCTCCTCCCCCTGATAGCTAATAAGACTCTCCTCTGCCACATATGTGTCCAGGACCATGGGTCCCTATATGTGTATTCTTTGGTTGGTGATCCAGTCTCTGGGAGCATTGAGGGGTCAGGCCAGATGACACTGTTGTTCTCTCCATGGGGTTTCAAACCCCCCTCATCTCCTTCAGTCCCTTCTCCAACTCCTCCATCCGTGATCCCACACTCAGTCCAATGGTTGGCTGTGAGCATGCACCTCTGTATTTGTCAGACTCTGCCTAAGTCTCTCTGGAGAAAGCTTCCATCAGCAAGCTCTTCCCACCATCCACAAGGACGTCCAGGTTTGGGGGCTATGTATATGGGATATATCCCCAGGTGGGGCAGTCTCTGGATGGCCTTTCCTTAAGTCTCTGCTCTGTATTTTGTCTTAATATTTCCCCCTGTGAGTATTTTGTTCACTTCTAAGAAACACTGAAGCATCCACATTTTGGTCTTCCTTCTTAGGCTTCATATGGTCTCTGAATTGAATTTTGGGTATTCCAAACTTTTGGGCTAATATCCAGTTATCAGTGAGTACATACCTTGTTGGTTCTTCTGTGACTGAGTTACCTCATTCAGGATGATATTTTCAAGCTCCATCCATTTGCCTGTGAATTTCATGAAGTCATTGTTTTTAATAGCTGAGTAGTATCCCATTGTATAAATGTACCACATTTTCTGTATCCATTCCTCTGTTGAGGGACATTTGGATTGTTTCCAGCTTCTGGCTATTACAAATATGGCTGCTATGAACATAGTGGAATAACAAAAAACCCAGGATAGCAAAAACTATTCTCACCAATAAAAGAACTTCTGGGGAAATCAGCATCCCTAACCTCAAGCTGTACTACAGAGCAATAGTGATAAAAACTACATGGTATTGGCACAGTGACAGGCAGGTATATCAATGGAATAGAACTGAAGACCCAGAAATGAACCCACACACCTACGGTCACTTGATCTTTGACAAAGGAGCTAAAACCATCCATTGGAAAAAAGAAAGCATTTTCAAAAAATGGTGCTGGTTGAATTGGAGGTCAACATGTAGAAGAATGCAAATTGGTCCATTCGTATTTCCCTGCACAAAGCTCAAGTCCAAGTAGATCAAGGTCCTCCACATAAAACCTGATTAACTATTCTTGCCTTAATCTAAGTGGTGGGGCAGCTTCTATAGCTCCTGATTTCGAGCCCATGAAGCTGGCTCAGGTAGGTGGAGGGCCAGCTTCCTGATTGGTTGCCTGTGAGGGATAGTTTTTCCTAGAAATGACTTGTTTTGGACTTTTCCAGTTCTTGGAAAGAGAAACCTAAGCCTAGTCTCTCAAACTGCCAGTTTGCAGGCTGTCATGGAGTCAGTCTGGCTCTGGCTAATTCTTTCCTCTCATCTCTAGCCATAATGCCCTGTCTGAAAAGGCCCTTCTCTTAGTTGTTTTTCCTCTGTTTAATGTACATCATACAATTGCTTGTTTCAGGCCTGACTTTGCTCTTCTATTTCTGTTTCACTGTGAAGTTTGTATTCCATGCTAAATTGGCCAATGAAAAGAATAGTGATTTCTTTTTGAGAAATTTCCTTCTTCGTTCTATTTTCTCAATATAGTAAAAGTATGTGTATGAGCTTTGTAGCATTTGATTCAATATCCCTTAACAATTCCTTCATTATTCTTAATTAAGTACATACCTGGATTGTATTTTAACTTTTTAGTGATATTTTTCATTTTCAAAATTTCTCATTTTGCTGTATCTGGTGGAACTCTTTTAAGAGACTTCTGTTTTAGTAAAATATTGTATTTTATACTTAAGAGATACTTGTTAAGGTATCTTACAATTGTATTGAAAGGCATGGGTATCATATCTGAAAGCTTTAGATGTTTATCTGAATTGTATAGGCTATTATATATTAAGTACATTAATAAAATTATGAAACATTCTAAAAGCAAAAATCTATAGGTGTTCTCCTGCTTGTTTTTGCTTTTTATCTCTATAATTTCAATTTTCTTTGGGTGACATGATTTTTTTGACATAACTCAAAAGCATGGAAAATAAATATACTGTAAATAAACAGCTACTTGCATGCAAATCTTTTTAATTATTTGGATCGACATCACAGTCTGAATTGGAGGAACTATAGTTCATCATACAGTGGTCTTCAACATTCCTAAGGCTGTGACTCTTTAATACAGTTCCTCATATCGTGGTGACTCCTAACCATAAAATTACATTTGTTGTTACTTTGTAACTGTGATATTACTGCTGTTATGAATTGTAATGCAAATATTTGATATGCCATATCTGATATGGGACCACCCTGAAAGGGTCATCTAATCTGCAACCAAATACATCATGACCAAAAAGTTGAGAATTACTATTTTAAATTAATTATGTTATGTTAGACTTAGAAGTAAAACAGATGAATGTCTCTAATATACATCCCTCGACAAAGCACAAGGAAGTAGAAGAGTGTTGTTTCTGAAGAGGATGTTGGCTGAAGGGAGGGAAAGTGGGCATGAGAGGAGGAAGGGGAGTGACTATGTTCACAGCACATTCTGAGCTTATGAAAATCTCACAGTGAAATATTATAATATATGATTAAACAATAAAGCAGGTTTATACCATTAGTATATTCTCCTACTGTCAATTACAAATCCCTATATTTGACAATGAGTAATACGCAAAATTGTTAGAGCAAGTGGAAATTTTAAAAGTCAAAATTCATTTTAAATTCAGCTGACCTGCAAAAGACAATTGATTGTAGTTGTACCCTAACACTTAAGTTCTGAAACAAAGGAGATAGAAGTGGCACAGATAACCTGGGTAATAAATCAAATGGCAAGAGAGCTTCTTTTTCTAAACCTGGTTCCCTGAAGGCGTCTTTCCATGGAGTAAAAGAGAATTCAACAAAGATAGGAAGAATGACAACAAATGAACATGAAAACCTTGTGATGTTGACAAAATTGTATTAACAAATAAGTCATGATCTTAGATTAGCCAAGCCTTAACATCTTACTTAAATCAAACATGTACAAGCAAATGCTATCTTTAAAAACAGCAAACTGAAAATTGCAATCCACCCTCACAATGCAAAGTGCCTTAGAGCTTATAAACTACATTTCTAGGCCTGCTTTCATGTATTCATGATTAAACTCCTGCCATTGAGATATGCCTAGAAGAGGTGCGTTGTAACCTGGACCTCAATTTTCTAAATTACTCCAGGGGGGAATCAGCAAACCCAGGTAGACAGATGTCTCCTATAAGAATTAGTGAATTTCTAACAAATGTAAGGAGCAGATATTTTCAAATAACCATATAAATTCCATCACTAAACTTTGAAATTAAGGTGATACAGGAATAAAATGTGAACTCATGACAATGTTTTAACAGTTTAAAAAATCCTTATACTCTTGTGTTCTCCATGCAGTGTCTGATTATTGACTATTATTCCAAGGAACATTCCAAGGTTTGTGTATAGACATCTTTGGATATTTTAAGAAGTTAGCATATGTGCATGCAGATATTTAAAGTATAGAGAACACCATGCTGATAAAATAAGATGCTGTTTCTTCTATTTTTAACAATATTATTATTATTATTATTATTAATTATCCAGATTTTATTCTCTTCCCAGTCCACTCTTCCACTGTTCCACATCTCATACCTACACCCTGCCCAGTGTCTCCACGAGGATGTCCCCACCCCACACCCATTCCAACAAACCTCAAAGCTCCATCCAGGTTAGTTGAGACTGCTGGTCCTCCTACAGGGTCGCCCTCCTCCTCAGCTTCTTCCAGCTTTTCACTAATTCAACTACAGGGGTCAGCGCTTCTGTCCATTGGTTGGGTGCAAATATCTGTATCTGATACTTTCAGCAGCTTATTGGGTCTTTCAGAAGGCAGTCATGCTAGGTCCCTTTTGGTGAGTGCTCCATAGCCTCAGTAATAGTGTCCAGCCTTGGAGTCTCCCCTTAAGAAGGATCCCACTTTGGGCCTGTTGATGGACTTTCTTTTCCCCGGGCTCCTCTTCATTTCCATCCCTGCAGTTCTTGTGAACAGGAACAATTATGGGTCATAGTTTTAACTGTGGGATAGCAACCTCATCACTCACTTGATGCCCGGTCTTTCTGCTGGAGGTAGGCTCTACAAATTCCATCTCCCCACTGTAGGGCATTTCATCTATGGTCCATCCCTTTGAGTCCTGAGAGTTTCTCAGCTCTCAGGTATCTGGTACATTCTGGAGGGTCCTCCCAACCTCCTACCTCCCAAGGTTGCCTGTTTCCATTCTTTCTGCTGGCCCTCAGGGCTTCAGTCCTTTTCCCCCACCCAATTCCAGATAATGTTCCCCACTCTCTCCCACACCAGTCTTCTTCCCCACCCCCCAAATCCCTCCCTCCCTCGTACCTTGTGGTTACTTTCTTCTTCCAAGTGAGACTGAGGCATCCTCACTTGGACCCTTCAGTTTGTTGACCTTTTTGAGTTCTGTGGACTGTATCTGGGGTATTCTATACTTTATTTCTTTTCTTTTTTGGCTAATATTCACTTATTAGTGAGTACATACCATGTATGTCCTTTGGGGTCTGAGTTACCTGACTCAGAATACTATTTTCTAATTTCATTCACCTAGGTCTCTCCCTCCCTCTGGCCCCCATGATTATTTTGTTCCCTCTTCTAAGTGGGATTGAAGAATCCTTACTTGGGCATTTCAGCTTGTTAAGTTCTGTGGGTTGTATCCTAGGTATTCTGTACTTTTGGGTAATATCCACTTATTAGTGAGTACATACTATGCATGTCCTTTTGGGTCTGGTTACCTCACTTAGGATGATATTTTCTAGTTCCATTCACTTGCCTGTAAAACTCAGGATGCCCTAGTTCTTAATAGCTGAGTAGTATTCCATTATATAAATGAACCACATTTTCTGTATCCATTCTTCTGTTGTGGGACATCTGGGTTGTTTCCAGCTTCTGGCTATCACAAATAAGGCCAATATGAACATATTGGAACAGGTGCCCCTTAGGCATGGTAAAGGCATCTTTTGGGTATATTCCCAAGAATGGTATTGCTGGATCTTCAGGTAGATCTCTTTCTAATTTTCTGAAGAACTTCCAGAATGATTTCCAGAGTACATGTACCAGTTTGCAATTCTACCAGCAATAGAGGAATGTTCCTCTTTCTCCACATTCTTGCCAACTTGTGTGGTCACATGAGGTTCTGATCTTAGCCATTCTTATTGGTGTAAGGTGGAATCGCCGGATCATTTTGATTTGCATTTCTCTGATCACTAAGGACTTTGACCATTTCTTTAGGTGGCTTCTTAGCCATTTGAGAATCCTTTGTTGTAAATTTTTGGTTTAGTTCTATACCCCATTTTTGATTGGGTTGTTTGGGTTTTTGGTGATTAACTTTTTGAGTTCTTTATATATTTTGAATATTAGCCCTCTATCAGATATGGGTTTTTTTCCTCAATCTATAGGTTGCCGATTTGTCTTATTATGTCCTTTGCCATACAGAGCTTTCCAGTTTCATGATGTCCTATTTATCAATTTTTGATCTTAGATTGTGAGCCATTGGAGTTCTATTTAGGAAAATTCTCCCTGTGCCAGTGAGTTAAAGGCTCTTTCACACTTTCTCTTCTATTAGATTCAGTGTATCTGGTTTTATGTTGAGGTCCTTGATCCACTTGGACTTGAGCTTTTTGCAAGGTGACAAATATGTATCTATTTTCATTTTTCTACATACAGATAGCTAGTTAGACCCAGCACTATTAGTTGAAGATGCTTTCTTTTATCCATTGTATATTTTGGCTTCATTGTCAAAGATCAAGTGTCTGTAAGTGTGTGGCTTTATTTCTGGGTTTTCAATTCTTTTCATTGATAAACCTGTCTCACTCTGCACCAACACCTTGCAGTTTTTATCACTATTGCTCTGTAGTAGAGCTTGAGGTCAGGGATGGTGATTCCCCCAGCCATTCTTTTATTGTTAAGAATTGTATTCACTATTATGGATTTTTTGCCTTTCCAAATGAATTTGAGAATTGCTTTTTTCATGTCTTTGAAGAATTGTTTTGAGATTTTGATAGAGATTGAGTTTAATCTGTAGATTGCCTTTGGTAGGATGGCCCTTTTTACTATGTTAATTCTGCCAATCCATGAGCATGGGAGATCTCTCCATTTTCTGAGATTTTCTTCAATATCTATCTTGAGAGACTTAAGTCGTTGTCATACAGATCTTTCACTTGTTTGGTTTGAGTTACTCCAAGATATTTCATATTATTTGTGGCTATTGTGAAAGAAGTTGTTACCCTAATTTCTTTCTCCTCCCGTTAATCATTTGAATAAAAGAAGGCTACTGATTTATTTGAGTTAATTTTGTATCTGGCCACTTTGCTGAAATTGTTTATCAACTGGAGAAATTCTATGGTAGAATTTTGGGGTTGCTTATGTATACTATCATCTGCAAATAGTGATACCTTTATTTCTTAATTGCCAATTTGTAACCCCTTGATGTCTTTTTGTTGTCTTATTGTTTTAGCTAGCTCTTTGAGTACTACATTGAATAGATATGGGGAGAGTGGGTATCCTTGTCTTGTCCCTGATTTTAGTGAGATTTCTTCAAGTATTGCTCCATTTAATTTGATATTGCTGTTAGTTTGCAGTGAATTGTTTTTATTATGTTGAGGTATGGGCCTTGAATTCCTGATCTCTCCAATACTTGTAACATGAAGAGGTGTTTTATTTTGTCAATTGCTTTCTCTGCATCTAAGGAGATTATCATGTGATTTTTTTCCTTTGAGTTTGTTTATATTGTAGATTACATTAATGGATTTTCATATATTGAAACAACCTTGCATCCTTGGGATGAAGCCTACTTGACCATGGTGAATGATGGTTTTGATGTGTTCTTGGATTCAGACTGCAAGAATTTTATTGAGTATATTTGCATAGATATTCATAAGTGAGATTGATTTAAAATTCTCTTTTTTAGTTCAGTCTTGTTGGGTTTAGGTATCAGAGTAATTGTGGCTTCATAGACTGAATTAGGTAGTGTTCCTTCTGTCTCTATTTTATGGAATAGTTTGAGGAATATTGGTATCAGGTCTTCTTTGAAGGTCTGGTAGAATTCTGCACTAAATTCATCTGGCCCTGGTATTTTTGGGGGCGGAGGAGTTGGGAGGTTTTTAATGACTTCTATTTCCTTATTGGATATGGGCCTGTTTATAGAGTTTATCTGCTCTTGATTTAACGTTAGTATGTGGTATCTGTCTAGAAAACCATCCATTTCATCTAAGTTTTCTAGTTTTGTAGTAGGATCTAACGTTTTCTGTTTTTGTTTTTGTTTTTTAAATTTCCTCTGTATTTGTTGTTATGTCTCCCTTTTCATTTCTGATTTTGTTAATTTGGATACTGCCTCTTGGCCCTTTAGTTAGTTTGGGAAGAGTTTATATACCTTGTTGATTCTCTCAAAGAACAACCTTTTGGTTATGTTGATTCTTTGTATTGCTCTCTTTTCTTTTTTTTTTTTTTTTTGGTTTTTCAAGACAAGGTTTCTCTGTGTATCTATTTGGTTGATTTCGACCCTGAGTTTGACTATTTCCTGCCATCTACTTCTTTTGGGTGTGTTTGCTTCATTTTGTTGTAGAGCTCTCAGGTGTGCTGTTAAGTTGCTAGTGTATGATCTCTCCAGTTTCTTTACCAGGGCACTTAGTGCTATGAATTTTCCTCTTAGCATTGCTTTCGTTGTATCCCAAAAGTTTAGGTATGATGTGTCAACATTTTCATTCAGTTCCAGGAAGTCTTTAATTTCTTCCCTGACCAAGATATCATTGAGTATAGAGTTGTTCAGTTTCCACGTGTATGTGGGCTTTTTGTTATTTTTACTGTTTTTGAAGACCAGCCTTAGGCCATGGTAATCTAATATAATGCATGGGATTATTTCAGTTTTCTTGTATTGGCTAAGGGTTGTTTTGTGAACAATTATATGATCAATTTTGTAGAATGTACTGTGAGGTGTTGAGAAGAAGGTATCTTTTGATTTAGGGTGAAATTTTCTGTAGATATCTGTTAAATCCATTTGGTTTATAACCTCTATTAATTTCACCATGACTCTGTTTATTTTCTGTTTCAGTGACCTGTCCATTGGTAAGAGTGCAGTTTTGAAGTCTTCCACTATTATTTTAACAATAGATCATTAAATTAATAAAGCTTTTGATGTCATGATATCAGATTTTTCTCAAGATAAGCAGTATTGAAGAATAACTCCGTCATTTAAATACAATATTATTTATATTTACTTAAATTTGTTACAACATACCTCATTTTACTCTAATGGAAAGGAAATAGATACTATCTTTAAAAACGTAGTTGCTTCCATATCTATTGCCACTGCTAAAGAAAATAGAATATGATTTCAATATTATGAAATCATTTTCAATATGATTCAATAATGACTAAATGGTTTTAATTTATTCCTCTTATTTCATATTAAGATTTGTTTAAATAATATTTCTCTATATAGTACTCATCAACACTATAATTTTGTTTAACTACTAAATATTATTGATGTAAATATTTAAACTTTGTTTGTATACATTTACAAAACCATGTTTTTCTAAATTTTAAATAAATTTAGTTATATTTAATACAGCCAGTTATGATACTAAAAATAGCACAGTTCAATATTTGAGATTTTTGAATGTTTAAGACATTATGTAACTACATAAAGAGAGAAATATGCCAAGTAGAAACACATGACCTTGGACTTCAAATCCTAGTAACTAGGGAAGTAGAAACAAAGCATGATGCTTTTTATTGAAATCAAACAGAAGGTAGCAATGGTGTCCTGACTCACAGGTGGGGTCTTCAAAGTGCCATGCTACATTGTCTTCATTTCACTTGGATGAGTGCAGCCTTGTCTTTTGGGAGAACAGTAAATCAGACAATCTTGATTTACATGTATGCTATTACTCCTCTTTAGTTATAATTTTAAAAAATTAAGTGAGAAAATAAATCAACTGTATGCTCAGGTTGATAGTGATATTTAACGGGGACATAAAATTTCAGCCACAGTTAAGATGTATTAGGCACAAAACTAGGTCCAATAGAAACAATGCAGGAGTTGATGCATTTAAGTGTCAAACTTACAAAAGAAGACATCATTTGGTAAACATATTTATACACAAAAAATTGACTAGAAATAGTTGTGCATGTGAGAGAGCAAGGTGCTTAGATAATGCTGTAGTGTGTGAATTACATAAGCTATATATTGTAGAGAAAAATTTTAAATATGGCAGTATTCTAGACATTGCTGATTTGTAACTTAATTTTTCTTATGAAAATCCTACTCAATCAGTACATCCAATGGGTTCTAGTGTTGACAAACAATAACCATGCATAAGGCAGATTAAGCAATTCCACAGCTTTTATAACCTCCCATATGCCTCATATAATGCTATATGAACTAGACAAAATTTACATTACAGCCATTTCTCAAAATGATTAAGATTATTTGTATATAGTTTTGAAATTACCAACATGATAGCAAACATATAAGAAAAGGCATATTTAAGTAGAAACACAATTAGAGAGTGATCCTGAAATTAATATATGAAATCAGTGTTGTCTTCTTTAAATTCTGCTTATCATTAAATGCATTTTCATGAATTCCTTAAAGCTAATTTTAATTTAGCAGAATAGACCATTTCAGTGAATATCACTATATAAACTAACTAGTGTGCCAACCAATGAGTCCAATTTTATATTTTATAAGATATCTAGAAATCATTATATTAAAATTGTACAAAATAGCTCAAAGTAAATAGATTTAATTTTAGTTAGTATAATTATATTCCATTTTTCCTTCAAGAGTAGTGTCATTGTACAAAAGGATCTTTTCAATGAAAAATGAAACTGTCATATTCTGTACTGATTTTCTTCCATTCCCTTTCAGCATATGTACGTATATTACCTTTGACCATGTTCTGACATGTTGAAAATCCTTGGGAACTGATTCTGGACCCAAGCTAGGTATTCAAGGCTGCAGTGGTCATTCTGAATAGTGTTTGATGTTTTGACTATTGTTTTGTCAAAAACATGACATGATTTTTCCTGTCACTGTGAACCTAGAACAGGACATAATAGGCTAAGAGAGAAGAAATTAATCTTGTCCTGCAGTTTCAGAATATATGAGTCCATAGCAGTGAAGAAAAAGCTTATGACAAGCATCCTTCACATGCAGTGAGCAGGAAACTATGAAAGCAAGGTAGGAAGGAGCTAAGGATAGAATGCTCCACGATTCTATGAAAGATCAAAACTACTCTTATTACAAAAATAAATTAAAATTTGCTAAGAGAATGATACCAAAGGAATGTGTGTATGGCTACATGGGGGCATCATTATTGAAAACTACTGCTCTTTCTTTCTTTCTTTCTTTCTTTCTTTCTTTCTTTCTTTCTTTCTTTCTTTTTTTCTTTCCAGTAGAGCATTCATAAGAAACTGAAGAGTAGATTATAAACACTGGAACAATGAGAGGGCAGGAGAAAGTCTGGTGGCTATGATAAAAGTGTATTTCAATGCATATACAAAATTATCATGCAATAGGAAAAATAAAGATCGAAGTGTCACCCCAAATTAGAAACTAGTAGACAGAAGTCTGTTGGAAAATGGCTTACTCAGGACCTAGAGCTGGAGTTTAGCATTGCTAAAACGGAAGGTATGCACTATGTTACCTTAGCTACTTCCATGAAAAAAAAAAAAAGACCATTCTGCAAAAGCAAAAAATGGATGAGATGTTCTGTTAGTGAAAAATAGTTAATTCTTCTGTATCTGTGGTTCTATTGTTTACTAAGTCATATGGGAAGGAGAAGCAATTATAGGACAGGCAGAGAGAGAAATTTAAGCAGAACAATGTATGAACCAGTTAGAAAAAAAAATGACCTGTATATTAGCAGATGATTGTGTGCTAGGGGTTAGTGAGTTCTTTAATATCAACATTATATAAGAGAATAGAAGACAGCTAGGCAGAACCAATCAACTTTAAAGCACTTCTGTATAGTAGTACATTGAGTTTGCTTAAATCCAAACTGACTGAGTTATTTTGTACTTACAATAATATGGTTTAGTGACTTCAATATGGGTCAGTTGTAAAGATGGAAGTGAAAATCACAAAGTAAAACCAAGAGACTTGAAGACTATGTGAGACATAAGTCAAGGTCTTAAAGATGTGTATTCTGCACCACAGAAAGAGATGCTAAAAACAATGAATTTGGAAGAAACACAAGAGTAGCTAAAGATTAAGTCACTAATAATGTTTCATAGTGTATAACTCTTATATCTACAGAATTAAAGCAGAAATGAAGATCAACTCTTTAATGTATACAACCCAAATAACAGTTGCATCGCAGTCAGAACAATGAAATATAAATAAATTATAATCTAAATTAGTCAGAATCAATAGAAAGACATAATGAAAGTAATTGTATTTTTAAGCACCATCCCATTACACACACACACACACACACACACACACACACGGGGAGAGAGAGAGAGAGAGAGAGAGAGAGAGACTTTAAAAGAAAAATCAAACAGCATAGAATTCTGTAACAATCAGAATAGCTGTTAAGAGCAAGAATGAAGGAAGATATTGAATGACAAAAACTAGAAGCCAGAACATTTGGTTTCAGTTTGATATTACAACATGGGCATAGAGCATTCATCATGATAAATTCAATAATTCCAGATGATAGCACAGAATTGTGCTAGCAGTCTTAACTATGGTAAAATGGTAGTTACATAATTATACTAGGAATTATGTTTAGCAAATGGAACTTATAAAGTATAAATAAGTCAAATTTAAAAAAAAAATAGTAAGAGAAAATGAAATAGAAAAGTCAAGCTGCCCTTTGTATATCAGAGGAGAAAATTCAGGGGTTGCATTGCATCTGTTTCTTTGTTTTTACCATCATTGACTGTGAAATATATTTTTAATTAGTCCTCTTCAGTATTCAATCAAACTGCTTGAATTTGGAGGTCATGAAAACATGTGAACTTTGGAAGACTTTTTCATCATTACGCTCCTGAACAGTGTAGTCTCTAAAATAAACTGTGGCCTTCTTATGTAAAATGCAAACATTTAAAACAGCCTGGGAGCAAGGGATATTTCAGAGATATACTCATTGTAAACGAGCTTAATACTCTCAGCTAAAGCTAAAAATTTTCACAGCAGATTTCTTAAAAGTAAAATTCAAATCTGCTTAAAAACCATATTTCAGAAGGAGATACATATTCTTGGCATGGAGTCTGGGGCCTTGCAGATGGTGGGTCATTGTACTGCCCTGAGCTTTGTCCTCAGCTCTTGACAGATACATTTTAATATTAAGGACAAAACCGTTTGAAAATATGATGCTAAAAATCTTAACAAAATCCAAATTTTTAAATGTTTGTTAAAAAAAGTAGACTAAAATATAAAGCTGTTAGATAGAACAAAAAGTCTAACTTAAGATGTTTTCTGTTGTAGTTATAATAGATAATATATGAGAATAAATGTATAAACTATTACCAAGTATATTTGCATTCCTGATCACTTATTTTGTTTACAAGTTACATTTAAAATTCTGTAATTATCTGGGCAGATAATACACATAGGTCTAATTATTTTAATGATTGCTATTAATGTTATATTTATTAACTTTTACATTTTAGTGAAGCTTTTCATTGTTTTTATATACTAGTCCATATATAAGTCTACCTAGTCACATATGAAATATTTTATACAATTTAATTTAAATTATGAATTATAATTCATCAGCCAAAACTTCTTGCAAAATTTTTTATTTATTTGAAAATATTTACAAGTTGTACAGAGTAAATTTTAAACTACAAATGATGAGACAGATGATTACAGAGTGTCTGTAGACTTTGACAATACATTTATAGCATGCTGATTATGTTCTAATGGATATTACCAGGAATGAATAAAATTTATGAAAGAAAATATTTACAAATTCTCATGAATGTGGGAAGGTAAGATTTGAACCTTCTCAATAGGAAGGAATGTAGAACTTCTATGAAAGCACAGACTCCATTACAAGCAGTGGTCCTTGGAGGAGTATACACATATACAAGGATATGGGCAAGGGAGGTAAACATGCAACTACCATTGTACATGTGATGTTAGGAAAGTGAAATGTAGTTAATGAACACAGCAAACATTTTGAAGCTATAATAAAATTAGCAATGTGTCAGTTATTATCCAAACTCTACTTTAGTATTATTTTTTCAGTTTAACATAGAATCACTTTTTTTTCCCTCTAATATGAAATTCCTAATAACCCTGGTATGAATGCTACATATGTGTGTATATTTCAATGAAAAAGAATGTACATTTTAACGTTATTAATATTTTATCTGGAAATTTTTGTTAATTGTAATACTTTAAGTGTATTCTTATTGCACATTTCTTTATGTCTGGTTTCATAAATTTATCATTTTCAGTTCCTGAATCGTAAGCATATTGCATAAATGAATGACGAATGGTAGACAGAACTATTCAGCCAAGGTTTCTATCCACCCGAACAAACAAGAACGCTAGCTCATGCAGGCACCCTCCTGTTTTGGAGCAGGTTCATGAAATGGGAGCACCTGTAGCTCGGCAATTTCATTGTGAATGTAAAATCAGTCAGAGGGGGCTACAGTGATTTAATGAATATTTTTCTATCTGGATGAATTACTCCTCTTTATATGAGAAGTTTATTTCAGCCTAACTAACTGAGATTGATGAGCCTCTGCCGCCATCTGTTCCCACTTGCCATTACCACAGCATTCTAAATTACTCTGAAAAAGTTGTTCATACTTTGCAATACTCATGTTTTAGCTTTCCATTCTTTGTGAATTCATGGAACTTTCACTAAGCATCACAAAATTGTAAGGAAAAAATCACATCTTAGTTTATTTTACAAAATTGCAGACCAAAATATAAGGAGTAAATAATAATAGACTAAGAATAATGACATAAAAAATAGTCATAATAATAAAATTGCATAGTATATTTTAAATATCCATGTTAAATAATTCATATATGTAAATGATTAATCCTACATACAATATGTTTGGCATATCTGTGTGAAAACATGTCTGAGACTATGTTTTGCTTGTGTTGTGTGTTTGTATGTTTATACAACAAAATAGGTATTAATTGGACTTTTGAAACTGGATTTTTGAGTTATATAAAACTCACATGCATTCTGTCAATTATTACAGTGCAAACTTTCAGAGGATATGAGTAAGGCATACAGTACAAGACCTAGTATGTCCTGAAGAACCTATCATTTGAAGTATTCTTTATTAAAATTTTAAATGTATCTGTTGAGTGCTCTCACCATAAAATAAACAAGGAGATAGATATATTAACTGTCTTTTTTTACTCATTCCCACGTGTAACACTATATAAAAGTATCACAATGTGTTTTAGAAATACTTATAATTATTGGTTTTCAATATAAAAGTACAAATTTAAACACACAAAAGTGATTTCTGACTCTCAATCTGAATTAACCTATATTAGGAAGTACCCATTATTCTAAAATTTTTGTGGTTTTACATTGACTTATTAAGTAATATATGTTTACATATTTATGCACACTGTATTTGTAGTGAATTCAGTGTATACACTATTGTAAGGTTACTATCATGAGTAGTGTGGGTTTTAATCTAAATTTTTATTGTTTGAAATTATAGTTAGATCATCTCCTCATTTTCTTTTCTCCCATCCAAGCCCACACATGCACCTCTAAATTCTCATTCCCAAGTTTGTGTACTCTTTTGTGTCTATTGTTACACATAAGATAAATGTAGTTCGCATTTCTGACCAAAGAAACTTCTCTTTGCAACACAGGAGACCATTACAGAAAGCCACAACCATAAACAGGCAGAGAACAAAAAAATGTTTCCTGACCAGTCCCAATCCCAACTGATACATCTACAGCAGATTTCTTTTGTCCAGAGGCCATTGTGGATTAGGGTAGCAGGAGGATTCAACAGCCAGAGAAAAGGGAGCTTGCTATGAGACAGTGTGTCCTAGAATTCCAGAAGCAACACCTGTAAAAATGTCTTCAACATGGCTGCTTAAATTAGATCTTAACAATAAAGACTCTAATATGCATGGTAACATGGAATGTAAAAAGCTTTGCGGGCCTCAACCCTAAGAAGAAATTATGAGCGACTATAAAATCATCGGAGTCAAAGAACTTCTACTCAATTGCTATATCAACTGAGTGTCTAATACCAAAGGGTCAGTCTTAAGTCTTATGTAATGATGCTGTTGTTTATGTGAATTCCGAGTTTGACTTTTTTTCTTTTGATTGAATGGCATCTTTCTGTGTTTGATGAATGTTTCACACATAAAGACTAACTTCATCAAGCATGAGATGTTTTTACTTGAAACCCAGTATTTGTGATTTGGCTTTAAAACAAATGTCTGATAATTTCACTCATAAGGATACAAAATAATTGCTTTAACTATTTCTTTTCTTTATTATAAGTAACATTTCAGATACTCTATATCTAATACCATTGGTAAAATCTTTTTAAACTTTTTTTGAGATTATAATTACATTATTTCTTTCCTCCTTTTGTGAGCTCAAAACCCTCCCATCCACCCCTGCTTACTCTCATTCAAATCATAACCTCTGTATTCATTATTGATTGTTACGTGCATATATATTTGTGCATGTATCATCCTAAATATAATAACTGGATATGTCTGTATGATGTAACTTACATGTATATTTTCAGGGTTGACCATATAGTATTGCATAACTAATTGTTTGTTCTTTTCTGGGGAAGACTACCTCTCCAACTCTCAGCATTGTTTACTTGTCTTTAGTTATTTTGTGTTTGACTGAGGCCTACTGGGTTTTCCTCAGTTCAGTTTTGCATGTTATCACTGTCCTTCGGGTTATGTTTAGGCTGTCATGTTGGTGAGACTTTTACAGTTATAGTTTCTGGCACTGCAGTCTGATTTAAACTCTACAATCTACAGAATATTAAAATATCTGCAACCTTACTTCCTTAATATTCCCTGAACCTTAGGAAGCAGAATTGGGTTTTGTTTTGTTTTGTGTTTTTGTTTTGTTGTGTTTTGTTTTTTTATATCCATTGGGACGAGACTGACTTTGTATTATGATGGTTATCGTTTTCTGTAAGAGGCTCTGTTTGAATAAAAGTTTGTTGACTAGGGCTCAAGATTATACTTACCAGTGGGTAGAAAAATAAATGTTTAGAGTAGAATTGGGAGTTTTGATGATTTAGCAGAATGATAGTTGTATGTTCTAATCCAAGATCTGTGACTTTATTAGGCCTGGTATTTGGCTAGATTTCTAGTATCAAACCTCATTTGCCTCCTATCGAGCATGTCTGCTATGCCTATCATTCAATGGTTTGGGATTATTTAGTTGTTCCACATTTCCTGTATGTGCCCTCCTTAGTGTTTTTAATTTTTTCATATTCATATTTGGTCTAGAATTTCTACTTTATCATCAATTCCTCATATTCTATTTTTTCCTGGATTCATTCTACATATGGGGCTTTCTCATGATTGTTATGATATTGTTATGGAGGTTTTGGTAGACATATGTGTATGGCTTTTGTGTGAATTATTTTTACCCAAATGGCATAACTTCATCAAAACTATATATAATATTTATATAATCAGACTTGTGTTTATTATATATGCTTTTAGGTAAATAAATAAATAATAATGATTTTTATGTCCTTTTCAGGCATCCTTAGTATGATTTAGAGCTAGTAATAACAAAATTGCAAGAAATCCAGGATTTTTTTTTCTGGGTCTTCAAACCTCAGTCAATTTAAAATTTCCTAGTTTCATCAATTATCTGCCATCTTCATGTTTTAAATTTTCTGTACCACATTTTCATTATTTGTTTGTCAACTGAATATATAGGTTTATTCTATTTTCTGTTTTCTATAGAGTGGTAGTGAACATGTTTGAACAAGTGTTCATGGAGTAATGCATCAATTCTTTAGTCATATACCAAGAAGTTGTATGCTGGGTTCTTACAGTATATTTATTTAGTTTTGGTTAATTCTTCATTCAGACATCTAGAAGATGTGCTGTATCTCCTTTTAAGGCTCCATTTTTCTATCTTGAATTGTTTTCATGATTTCATTTAAATTTAGGGTTTTTAAATGTCAGTTTAGACTTTCCTGAACACATTTACTCTTGCTCTTTTGAAATTATTTTTGTGTAAATCAACTAAATTGCTTTTTAAAAAGAAAATAAGTGTGAGGACAATTTTTGTGGAGACATGCTGTTTTGTTTATTCATGTTGTTTATGTGTTTGAGAATTGAAGTTAGCAGCTAGAATTAAATCTTAAGTAATGTTTTTTTTTTTTGTGCTGCTATTTTGTGTCACCTTTGTTATACATATTCCACCTTTAGAGACATTGAATGTTCATTTGATTTATTCTATTTGCTTGTTTCTTTGTTTTCAATGATGATTTTTAAAAACCTTGATTTGAGTAATTATTTTTTTCATCATGTTTTCTAACAGTATATACACATTTCATATTTTTGCACATGTCACATTTTGGTCATCTTCCCCAAGTTTTAAGCTTTTATGGCAAAGTTTTGTTGATGACTTTTGACTAATGATATTTGTTACACTTACTTTGAAGTGCTCACTTAATTTAAATTTGCAGATTCTGGAACTCTAGCTAACTACTCAGCACTAGTGAATCCATGCTTCCTGAATGAGACTCTATAATCACTAGTCTATTAAATTAGCATAATCCCTAAACAATGCATAAACAACTACCTTTTAACACACAAAGAAATGAAGTCTTCTGCCCTAATCAGAAAACTTCCCTTTATAATAGATGTATGACTACCTTTCAAAATGCAGGGTCAAGGATCCAATCCCAATCAATATAAAACATTCCCTCACCTAAGGCTTGGCAAATTTGTGGAAGAGAGGGACAAAAATATAGAAAGAGCTAGAGGATTGGGAAGTTTTATATGGGATTGCGTCTTCTAATAATATCAGACGCGGTAAGTTATCTCCAACATGATAGGCCAAGTGTGAGTGAAGTAATGCTAAAACCAGGGGATGTGCCAAAGTAGATGGGGAAAATCCCACAAGCTCTACACCCTCCACAAATAATGATAGGCGACTGAGGGAAGCTAGGTGTGTGAAAGACAATCCTCTCTAGGGAAGGGAGTACCCATTGATTGACCAGTGCCAATCAGTCAGGCATGAAAGTATCTGTACAGGTAATAATATATGGATTGAAGAGGCTGGATTTAGAAATATGTAAGTATATACATAGACACATGCGTGCAATAACAGTTAGTGAAAAGAGGTCATGAATTTGAAGAGGAATAGGGAAAGCTGTGTGGAATGGTATAAAGGAAAGAAATGGAAGGGAGAAACGTTGCAATTACAATCTCAAAAATACAAAGAAACAAATTTCTAAGTAAAATAAATATAGAATTTCTTTCTGTACCCCACTGAATAGCCCTCTTCTATTTGTGCTTCTCTAGTAGCTGATATTTCTTTCTTCTTAGTTTTCTTTTGTCAATCTGACTGGAGATAGCTAAAGTCATTTAGGGAGAGGGACTATGAATTCAGTGAATGTCCCTATTAGATTTGCATACAGGCAAATTTATCAAGTTGTTGTTTTTTTTTTTTTTTTTTTTTTGATTAACAGTTGATACAGGGAGACCCAGCTAACTTTGGATAATGTCACTCCTTGGCAGATGATCTTGAGTTGTATAAAAGTGTATGCTGGGGAAGCTGTGAGCAGCCGGGCTATAAGGACCACTCCTCCATAGGTCCTGCATCAGTGACTGTATCCATATTCTTGCCTTGATTTTCTGAGCTTACATACCTCAGTAATGTAATGTGACCAGAGAGTTACAAGACAAAAATGTTCTTCCCCTAGCTGCTTTTGGACATGGAGTTTTGTCACAACAGAAATGCTAACTAAGAGAGTCTTGATTATCAGAATTATAGATTTTAAAATCATTATGGAAACAATCTTTGGACTTATAGGTGAGGATGATTTTAGATGATTCTAGATCATGAGAATTGAGGTGAGTCGATATATCCTGAAGGAATGCTCAAGAAAGCATAGCAAGTGTCAGTTCTGTTTTACTTCCTTAATGCAGATATAATGTAGCTGACTGCTACACATTCTTGTCATTAACACATTTCATCACGATGTTCCTTGAATCTGTGATTGAAAAAAGCACTTATTTCCTTAACCTAGTTTCCTTAAGTCACATATATAGTAGTGAATCTCAACCTTCCTAATTCTGTGACTCTTGAATACAATTCCTCATGTTATGGTAACCTCTAAGCATAAAATTGTTACATGGTTACTACAAAACTGAAATCCTTCTATTGTTACAAATCATAATGCATATATATAATAGGTAGAATACCTGATATGTGGCTGTTGTGAGGATATCAACCCACAGGTTAAGAACCACTGATATAGAGTAACAATTACAAAAGTGGGGGTATTGCTATGACAAACACAACCATGTGTTTCTTAGGCATTTTGACCTGGACAGTGGGACGCATGGGGAAGAGTCTGGTAATTTGAGCAACAAAGTCCCTAAAATATACTAAGTAGAACTTAATAAACTTGTGATTGAAATTTGAAAGACAAGAGTGACAAAAGAAATGCAGTCACTGATGGTCCAACTCACGAGATTTCGGAGAGGAACGAGTACTGTATTACTCTCCTGTCCTTCATCCCCTCTGGCTTCTACATTCTTTATGCTTCCTCTTCTAAGGGGTCTTTTGATCTCTGAGGAAAAGAACATAATGAAGGCATCCCATATAGGGCTAAGTGCTTCTTAGCTCTCTTGCTCTCTGTATAACATCTGGATGTGGTTCTCTGTATAACATTTGTTTGCAAGTGCTGCAGGTTGAAGCTTCTCTTATAATGGTTGAATAAGGTCCTAATCTATAACAGATTGTCAGTGAATCATTTTTTTGCTACATTTTTTCTTCTTTTTTTATACCAGTATATTTTGATGTTACCCTAGGTCCCTGGGCTATCTAGTCTCAGGTTCTTGGTCACCCAAGCATTGTCTGATATGAGTACCATTTTGTAGAGTGGGCTTTAAGTCGCACAAGTTTTGTGATACCAGTGTAGGCAGTAGATAAAAGGCGTGTTTCTAACTCCATGTTTCTATTTTTCTTTTGAAAGCATGCAGAATACCTTCCTTTATTAAAGATACTAAAACATAGGGGTGAAGGCTTTTGTGTAGGCACCAACTCAACAACTCAATATTTAATAAGTTCTGTAGGCTATGCTTTTAAAATAACATTAATTGTGTGTGTGTGTATGTGTGTGTGTGTGTGTGTGTGTGTGTGTGTGAGAGAGAGAGAGAGAGAGAGAGTCAATAAGCCTGCACCAAGGTCAGAGAACTGCCCTCCAGAGTTTCTGTTCTCCTCTCCTTCTACTTTGTGTGTCCCAGTGAAATAACTCAGACCACCCACTTGCCAGCAAGTACCTAACACAATAAACCATTTTATTAGAACAGACCCTGGGATTGTTTTTTTTTTTTTTTTGGTTTTTCAAGACAGGGTTTCTCTGTGTAGCCCTGGCTATCCTGGAACTCACTCTGTAGAGCAGACTGGCCTTGAACTCAGAAATCTTCCTGCCTCTGCCTCCCAAGTGCTGGGATTAAAGGCGTGTGCCACCACTGCCTGGTGACCCTGGGATTCTTCAGCCAACTTCTTTGTTCTTCCTTTTGCTCAAAGAAGTCAGCAGATATTTCTGAAATGTTTTTGAATCAGCACAGTTTTCTGGAGAGATTAGGAGTACTCTCCCTACTCCACAGCAGTACTCTGAATTTAATTTCATGAAAACATGAAGCACATGCTAAGTAAGAGTAAATCTGACATTAACTGCAGTCAAAATATTTTACTGTATTAGGTGTCTTCAATATTTATTTTAGAAAAGAAAGTTTGGGCCAACTAATTTTTGCAATGATATATCAAATAGAATCATTTGCTTTGCATAGTTGAAACTTATTGGTATTTTCTTGAGAGTAAATAAATATTTAAAATAATGTTTCATATTTGTCTAAGAACTTTAACAGTATAAAGTCAGTCATCTTACATGGAATGAATTGTTGATGGTATATAAGGAATAAAATTTTAGCTGTGTTTTATTGTTAATCTCAGGATATCCATGTAGTAGTAATCTTCTCTAAATAAAATCTTAGAAACAATGAAAGCATTCAAAAACACCTAAAAGAGCAAGTCCTAGATGGTAAGGAGACATATCTCCCTTCACCAAAACTGCATGCATCTGTCTCAAAGTTGTAAAGGAGAAAAATTTATAAAAATTATAACAAAAGTTTTGTTTTGTTTTGTTTTGTTTTTTATTTAATCTTTTTTTTAAAATTCAGAATTTTTCCCCTCCTGGTCTACCCTTTGACTGTTCCACATCCCATACCTCCTCCCCTGTCTCCATGAGGATGTCCCCACAACCACAGCCTCCAGCCCAAACCCCCACCATCTACCCCACCAGACCTACCCACTCCCTGGGGCCACAAGTCTCTCCAGGGTTAGGTGCATCTTCTCTGAATGAGTACAGACCTGACAGTGCTCTGCTTTATATGTGTTGGAGGCCTCATATCAGCTGGTATATGCTGCCTGGCTGGTGGCTCAGTGTCTGAGAGATCTCGGGGGTCCAGGTTAGTTGAGATTGGTGGTCTTCTTATAGGGCTACCCTCCTCTTTAGCTTCTTTTAGCTTTTCCCGAATTCAGTCACAGGGATTAGCAGCTTCTGTCCATTGGTTGGGTGCAAATATCTGCATATGACTCTTTCAACTGCTTGTTGGGTCTTTTGGGGGGCAGTTATGATAGTGCTTTTTTGTGAGCACTCCATAGCCTCAGTAATAGTGCCAGTCTTTGGAGCTTCCCCTTGAGTTGGATTCCACTTTGAGTCTGTCTCTGCACCTCTGTTTCCTCAGGTTTTTCCTTATTTTTGTCCCCGCAGTTTTTTCAGACATGAACAATTATGGGTGAGAATTTTTGACTGTGGGATGCCCTGTCTTTCTACTAGAAATAAGCTCTACAAGTTCCCTCTCCCCAGAATGTTTGCAAATGTTATGACCACAGTTTCATTTCCAGAATCCATGTGAAAAAGTCAGTTATAGTGGTTCATAAGTATGATCTCAGCAGTTGGGAAGAAAGCAAGCTGAGATATTGAGCTGGTTTAGAATCCAGCCCAGACTGCTTGGTGACTTTCAAGCTAGTGGAAGATCATGTATACTAAGAATAAGGCTAGAGATAACTAATGAATAACACCTGAAGTTAACTTTTGGTCCCAAGGTGCCTATATACATGTAGGAACACACCTACAAACCTACTTTTACATGAACATATGTATACCACACACACATGTATATCAAACACACATGGAGAGAGAGAGAGAGAGAGAGAGAGAGAGAAGGGGGAGATGGAGACAGAGAAAGAGAAAGAGAAAGAGAAAAGGGGAAGGAGAGAGAAAGAGAGAGAGTAAAATCAACAATGTAATGAAACTTGTGATACAGGGCTTAATCAGTTCCTTAATGTTGACCATCAGCAGACCTAAAAGCATCAAATAATAACATATACTTCAAAACATGAAGAAACAATCCAGTTTGCTTCTACTTCATTTTATAAATTGATGAAATAGTTTTTCACTAAAATTTTATCATATTATAGATGATGGTTTGTGTTATTTAGACATTGACAAAAATTCTTAAAAATTATTTGGACTTATTTTGTAATTGTTTTGAATGTGAGATAACCTGACAGATACATGTTAAAAAAGTGAACTATCTGACACATTTAATAAATTTACAAGCTTAGAATGTGAATGCATTTACAAATATGTTAATGTATTTAGTGTATTTTAAGTATATTCAGCATATTTCCTGAAGATTTTAGATGGCATCTTTGTTGACATAATTAAGATGTAAAGTAACACTTATTAGATTGCTACTGTGTGAATTTCTTGAGTTAACCTGCACTTACATCAATTAACATTTCTTTAATCACAATTTCTTTCTGATACTGGTAATATAAAATGCAGAGTCAGAGTTGTGGAACCCAGTACCAATTGTAGTGTCCATAGGACACTCTGTTACTTAAAGTTTGGGAAACACTGTGGAAGAGAAGATAGAAGGCTTATAAGATATAAGAGATCAGAGAGTTTGCTCTGAGATTATATGAACCTTAAGTGTGTGGATCTACATCCATAAAATCTCACCAACATGACTACCTTAACATGAGCCAAATAATGACCATTATAGACTTGCCCAAGCAGATAGGAGAAAGGCCTCCATAAGACCTCCAATCTTACACAAAGAACTACAAGTCTTCCACATGGTTATCCATTACCAGATTGTCATCCCAGAAAAAAAACATATATAAGTAACACCATCCACTCTGAGAAGTTTAATTTGGGAATACATGGACATTTTTGTATATTTATATATACATATATATATACAGCATTTGCATAAGCATATATACTTCTAAATATACACACATATACAACATAACAGCAAATAGTGGAAGGAGAGGCCATGAATTTGATTATGAGAAAATACACATACATATTCAGTATATGTTATACATATGCATACATATACACACGTAACTACAAATAATGAAAAGAGACACCTTGAAATTGATCGTGATTAAAGATAGCTGTATGCAAAGATTTGAAAAAGGAAAAAAAAGGAAAGGAAGGAATTGTTTAGTTATGATCAAAAGAAATAAGAATACAAAAGTACAGGGACAATTATTTGCAACATTTCTTCATAGAACAAATTAGCTTCTCCTTCAGAATGGATACACTGCATCCTGAAAAGGGGGAAGAGGCTCCTAAGATTATATAGCAGTTAAAGAAACTAACAAGGCTCAGGGAACTCAGAAAGTTAGAAATTCTAGAGAATCCTCCCCAGTGTAAAAATTCCTGAGGAAGGGGAGAGTTAGTACTGAGCCTCTACAAGCTGAATTGCTTATGCTCCATTAAGTAACCTCGCATTTGCTTTATTGAGTAACACCTCAGAATCAATAGCTCGC
Source organism: Rhynchomys soricoides (assembly GCA_019843965.1). Taxonomy (NCBI): domain Eukaryota; kingdom Metazoa; phylum Chordata; class Mammalia; order Rodentia; family Muridae; genus Rhynchomys; species Rhynchomys soricoides. Next base: position 457,492 of record JADRCH010000245.1, read on the forward strand.
AAGCTAAATATGATTATATTCAGTACCCTTTGTGTATATAGTAAATATTCTTAAATTATAACTATAAAGATGTGAATCATTTTATTTAAATGCTTTAACATAATTTGAAAAATTACTTGCTAGATATGTTTTAAAATTAACTCAGTTAAACATAATTTAACTATATGCAATAGAAAAATATTTTGAACAGAACCATCAAATTCCACATACAATATGATTATTCAGCCATGCACACATAATTTAAGATAGAAAAAGCCATATAGTAGTACATTTCATATGATGTTAATTTAAAAATCAACTATCTTTCACAAAATATGTCTTCCTATTATTTATACTGTACTATGATTATAAATTGTTTTATTTATATAATATATATGCTTTATGTAAAAATAGAAGTTTTATCTCAAAATAAGCATCAATTAGTTATGTATAGGAAAATTGTTTCTCTGTTTTTCCTCTGGCAGTGAGAACATTAGTTATATTCTCTAAATATTCTTATAAACAAGATGCTATTTTAGAGTATTGCTGCATATTTGCATATTCAGCCTCACCACACAGACGAACACACACACACACACAATTATAATGAAAAGTGTTCTAAGTTGTTATTTTGTGATAAAGTTATTTGAGATAAACTTTTCATGATATTTGATTAAGAATTAAGAAAAGAGGCTGCAGTGTTTGCTTAGGGGTTCAAAGCTCACTATGATCTTGTAGAGCACATGAGTTTAGCTTCTGACAACCATGCTGGTTAGCTCACAACTGTCAGTAACCTTCACTCTAGTAACCCTTCTAGCTTCTGCAGACACTAGTATACACTCATGTGCACATTCCTATAACAGACATACATTTAAACTTAATTAAAAACAAATCTTTACAAGCACAGAAGAAAAATACAGGGATTGGGATAAAAACTTCATACTAATATGAAAGTATATGATAATTAAATATAAATATTGATAGTGATGCAATATAAGCATAAAAATTGTCTTTAATTCAGACTTTTTGTCAGAAGTTTACATTCTGAGAGACATATCAACAACTATAGCTTCAATAAGAAAGAATATTAGCATTCTTGGAATTAAGCCAGATGAACATCAGTTCATCTTCTTTACATAGTTCTAAAGCATGACAAGCTCATCATTTTTAATATATGCATACACAAATATCTGTTTGAAATTAGAGCCAAAATTGAGAAATAAGCTAAATTGGAAAGTGCAAAAATTTCAATTTTCAAAAGAAAAATAAAAATGTACAAAACAAAACCTCTCTTTGCAGTATTTCTTTTAAAAATAAGATTGAAACTTTTTATTTAAAGTCATCATGAAAGAACCAGAAATACAAAACTTTCATTTTAAGTGAAGATTTTACTATCAAAATTCAGTTTTGAAAGTGATATTATATCATTAGAATATGAAAATCTGTATTAACATTGGAGTAACTCATTAGTAAGTTCGTGGATTAAGGCTCCAATAGTAATATACAAAGGTCTTACTTTTCTAAGCATCCTGCGTCAAAATGGATTCTTGGATGAAAATTGATGTTCTGTTTGACACTCTAATTATGGACTTGGCCGTGACCTTGCTATTCACTGATATTAGTCATGAATGATCACCCAACAGTTGCTGGCAGAAGAAAGACTGTTTATTAAACAACAGTTTCAACCTCTTATACTGAATTCTATGACTAGAGGGAAGTCTTTAATGATTTAGGTCTTCCTTGAAAAATGATATTAATTTAGCGTTTCATAATAATTTGCTTAGTCATCATAATTAAAAAGCACCAATTAAATGCTATAAAGTGAGTGTGGTACTACAAAATTGAATGTGCTAACTAAAACCCTATATTCATATTTCATAAAAAAATAAACAAAAGCATCATCCTTGACATAATTATAGAAACCACGAGTATATTAAGGAATCGTGTAAAATTTTTACTGCTTTAACAATGTTTTGTGAGTACAACATAGAATTTCTTAACATATTATATTTGTCATTTCTCTAATGAGGGATGAAATGCAAGCTTTACCAGAAGGAATGGAATAGTATTCTGAAATATGTGTATCAACACTGTTTTAATAACAATGTAATATAATTTTGACTTTGTTATCTAAAAATCAGTTTTAATTTTAAATCTTAATATATTAAGTTGATAAAAGCATGTATGTAAGGCATGAGGTTGGTAATAGCTCTTACATCACAATAAAATAAAAATAGGCATGATAATACTGTACTGTCATGAGCTGTTTTTCTACTATATATAAGTGCTACCTCATTTATTTATGAGAAACATTAATGTAAGCCTACACACACACACACACACACACACACACACAATGTATGTGTGTGTGTGTGTGTGTGTAAAGATAGATAGATAGATAGATAGATAGATAGATAGACAGACAGACACATATATGTAATTAAAGATAAGGTCAGAAATTTGAGAAGGAGTTGGTAGAATATGGGAAGAATTGGGAGAGTAAGGTAGAGAGTAGAAATTATATAAGTATAGTATTCATAAATGAAATTCTCAAAATTATTTTTAGTTGGAAAATCTAATAGTAAATTTTTGAATACTTCTCTTCAGGTACTTTGACACTTATTTTTATTTAGAATATTATGTACACTACCTATTCTGCTGGGATATAAACAAGTTAAGGAGCATGAATGTTGAAATGAAGTTTAAAATAATACACCCATTGCCTTTAGATCAGTATTTCTTCCTAAAGCTGTGACTCTTTAATACAATTCTTCATCTCTTGGTGAATATAACCATAAAATTAACTTGTTGCTACTTTGAAATTGTAATTATGCTACAGTTTTAACACATAAAGTAAATATATAATATGCAGGACATCTGATATATGAATCTTAAGAAAGGGGTTTTGACCTCTCAAGGGTTCATGACTCACAATCTGTGAAAAAAAAATTGTTATGTTAAAAGAGAAACAAATAAGTAAAAGAGCACCTGGTATATAAGAAACACTTATCACTCTGATATAGGACAACAATACAGCCCACCTTCTCCTAAACCTAGCTTAGAGGAATCAACAAATGTTTACATTTGAAAATGTTTTTAATAGTTTTAAGTACATTTCTTTTCCTATGATGCTAAAATCATGTTGAACTTAAAAGTGGCTTAGTGGTTATTTCTCCAAGACTCACCAGTCACTTTTAGCAAATTTAGCAAGGTTTCTCGTTAGCTTACACTTTCCAACAAACCTGCTTCTAATTCCTGACAGAAAGCTCTGAAGGCAGAAGCAACTTACACTTCTATTTATGACACTCATTTGAGTGATATATTTATGAATTGGCAGAGGTTAAACCATATAGCTTGGCAGAGCTGATTATCATGTCTCAGCAAATGAAGAGAGCCTTAGGGCATTAATAACTCTCACCCATTAATATCAGCTTTGCCACTAGGCAGTTACATAAGCTGACAGATTTGGCAGAAGTATGACTTCATGAATACTCATATACTTATTACCCAAAATATTGTTAATATTACTATAGTCTCAGCTACTCACAGTGCAATTAAAATCACCCCCCTTATAAAAGTAGATATATAAACAGGTTGTCTTCATGGTAAGATGATTTCTCTTATACTTCAATTTCTTGTGTTCAAAAATTTGCTTTAAATACAAATAATAATTACAAAATCAAATGGGTGATTATTTTTCTGAAAATATCAACTGTAGAGATAACAAAGATTTTCCTGTAGATGTGTCCTATAATAATAATATAACAATAGTTTAAAAGCATATATATTATACATTCTAATTTTAAAATTAAAGGCTGTAGTTTCTCAAGGAAACTTTTTGAACTTCCGATATTATTAAAGTTTATTTGGGGCACTGTCTCTGGAGGAACATATGCCCACTTGAGGTTGAGAATACCTGTCTTTCCCTCTGTCTGTTAAAGACTAGGCTTTAAAAAACTGATGTTTAAAAAAACATAATGCAACTTTCCTGTATGAAGTGATTTTTAATTAAAATAAGTTAAAATATCTTTAATCAATGCATCAAAAACATGAAGACATCTTATCAATATTTAAATTGTCACATCAATGATGGTTTACACTGTGCTAATACTACTTTCAGTATTTAACATTGAATTAATTTTGATGAAGAATATGCAATTAGAGAGCGATTTAAATTATTCTAAAATAATTCCTTAAGGATCACAACTATTTATAGTTTTCAATAATTAGAGATGCCCAATTAATTGCAATTATTTAAAAGATCAAGTGCAATATTAACATCAATCATAGGATTTGATTTTATTAACAGCATTAAATTATTATTTAACTTTAAGTTTATTTTATATTGAATAACAAAGTAGATTTTCTCCAACAATTTCTTTAATTCTAGGATGAATCTTAATATATATGAAATTGGGAGATAAGACTTGTAATCTAGTAAAAACACATATTAACATGTATAAAAATATATATTCTTCTTTAAAAGTTATTTATATCTGAATATATATTTATAATGAATTCAAAATTAATGGTAAAATATATACTTAAATTAAAACCATATAATAAATTGTTTCTTGGTCTTGTTTGTATTATTAGGCAGAATTTTTTAAAGCCATTATGTTTACATTCTCCATGCTCATGATTGATCAAATGTGGGTGAGAGTAAGCCTTTGGGGTATCATGACATGCTCACCTTGCATTTATGGTGTAACATTATAAGTGATGTACAATGCCCTGCAGTGCTGATCCCTTTTACTATTCTGATCTAATTATAGTGAAAGTGCTTTTCTGTCTTTTTTTCTCTAATACTATGTTTAGCTCAGGATATAACTTTTTATTTCAATGAGAAAATATAAGCATACAAAAGAATTTTTCCATGTTGAAAACATGTAGACGTTAGGGCTGGGAATGTACTCTACATGTCCTTTTGCTGCCCTTTGCTGAAAATATTTACGTTTCCTGTTAGATGAGAAATCTCATCTGCTCTCTAGAAAAGGTCATTTCTCATATAATAATTTAGTTATTGTCTTCTTCCATCTCATTTTTCTTTCTTTTATTTGGTACTCCAGTCTTAATCTTTAGTCATTTTTGTGCCATGTAAATAAATCTCCCTGGATTCTGCACTACCTTCTTCAGACAATCCCCCATTTATTATGATTATAACCAAAAGTCCTCTATTATAAATGCCATTTCTTATCAACTTAATTTCTGTTATTTCATTAACATCAGGAATTCTTTGTTTTGACCTAATTTTCTCTTTTTGCTCAATTTTGTATTGGATATTTTATTTATTTACCTTTCAAGTGTTATCCTCTTTCTTTGTTCCCCCTCCGAAAACCCCCTATCTCATACGCCTTCCCCCTGATTCTATGACGGTACTCCCCCACTCACCCAGTCACTCTCACCTTACCGCCTGGGCATTCCCCTATGCTGGGGCATCAAGTCTTCACAGGACCAAGGGTCTTCCCTCCCATTGATGCCAGATAAGGCCATCCTCTGCTACATATGCAGCTGGAGCCTTGGGTCTCTCCATATGTACTTTTTGGTTGGTAGTTTAGTCCCTGGGAGCTCTGGGGGGTCTAGGTGGCTGATATGGTTGTTCTTTCTAGAAGGTTGCAAACCCCTTCATCTGTTTCAGTCCTTTCCCTGACTCTTGAATGACATATAAGACTTCTAGTGGTCTCTGTCTTGGCTAGTTGAGAATTAAATAATTTTATAAGAGATTACTAAATTTCTTCAAGATCCTCAATGAATTTCTCTTGAAATGTTTCTTCGGTTTTCATGCCTCTCAATGTGGCTATCTTCTACTTCGCTGCCTTCTTTCTTTCTGTCTTTCTGTCTGTCTCCTTTCTTTCTTTCTTTCTTTCTTTCTTTCTTTCTTTCTTTCTTTCCTTCATTTTACCAAAATACTAGATATCTTAAAATCTTAGTATGCCATATTGAATGGACATCTTAACTTTTTAGCTGAAAGATTTTTAGTATTTTCAAAAAATTGTGAAACTCTTGCCTATTAAAAACTGTTAGACAGTTTCCATATCACCCAAAATGATCTATTTAATCATCAATTGTTTAAATTTTCATCCCATTCTACTAATTCCTTGGAAGTAATCATAAAAATATCCAGATTGGAAAAAAATTCACTTAGACTTTCACCATAGATTATAATATCTAGTCAGTCTCAAATATTGGGAATAAGCCAGTGTTGACTGTAAGTAGTGTCATACAGTCAGGTGGTTGGGTTTGAGGACAGTCTGTTATGATTACAAGATAAACTGAAATCATTATTCTAACCTTTATTCACCTACGACAATAACATATCCATGAGGCATAAGGCAATAACAATTACCCCGTGCTCTTATTTCTCAGAAAAGCACAATATTAAGTTCAAGTGAATATGATGCAAACACAATCAACTGTCTTACTGTAAAGATGTCTTGTAGATCTTGTAATGAATGAGAAAATTAAAAGGAAATAGGAAAATTACTCCAGGAATAGAAGGACTGTCGAAGAATGAGGAGAAAAATATATTAGTCGAGATTCTGATAAAAATAATTTTAATAAATGTACCTAGCAACCTGCTATGCTTTTGAATTCAGATTCTTAATTGTTCATGTGTTAGAGATGTTGCCTTTACTGTGGTGACAATGGTGAAATCCTCAAGATGGGCCTTAATTCAAGATAATTGTGTATGCCACAGGTAAGGGTTAATTTAGTTCTTGTGGAATCTCGGTTCATTTCCATGAAGATTGGTATTTATAAATGATGAAAATGGTTTCTCCCACATTTTGGATTCCTATATCAGTATGTGGTCAATCTCAAAGATATCTCACCACTGTCATGTAATGTGCCACAAAATTGTCACTAAAGGTCAAACAAATTGTTCAACCCAACCAAAGAATTTTGACCTTTAAAATTTAATACTTATTAATTTTTCTCTTATGTAATATAAAGTGGCAATCACAGGTTATAGCAATGGAATAGAGACTAATATAGAAGTGTTCCTCAGTGGACCTACCAGAACAAAACCTGCTCAGATATACATTAGCACGGCTGACTAGGGTACAGACAAAGATCTCAGCTCCTTGCTTGTAACCACAACCTCTCTAAGAAAAATAAAATACACTACAAAGCATCAAGTTTTAAGGGATTGACAACACTATCACCAATGATGAAAAAAAATAATGCCTTCTAGTACATGATCAAACCTAAAAGATGTCACAGAATATTTTAATTTGATGTAATACTTAATATACTTTAGTAAATTAGTTGAACTTGATTAAATTGTTAACAGTTTTTATGATTTAATAAACAATCCAGGAGATGAATATATTTTAATACATATCTATCTAATCAAATCATAATTCTAATTTCATAATATGAACTCATTTATGTTGCAGTTTATCTTGCTATTTCTAAAATATTGCTTTAAAAAAAGCAAAACTTATCACTAAATAAAAGCAAGGAACCTATAAATTCCTCCACAAATCAAATCTTCATTATATTGATAAATTCTCATGTCCACTGGTATATCTATTGGAATATCTATAAGGTCTGTATTCTGAGATACATACGTAATTATGAATCAATTACAAAATAATAAAAAAATAACAAACTCTTAGGGTTTTTTTGCTATGAAAAGATATCATGATCAAGGCAACTCTTATAACAAACAATACTAATTGGGGCTAGCTTACAGATTCAGAAGTTAAGACAGTCATAGTCCTGGAGGAGCTTAGAGTTCTACATCCTGATCTCAAGGCAGACCTTTCCATCGTGGGTGGAGGTTAAGCATAGGACCTCAAAGCCCAATCCTATAATGACACACTTCCTCCAACAAAACCATACCTACTCCAACAAATCCACACCTTCTAATAGTGCCACTATTCATGGACCAAGCATATTAAAACTACTACATTACACTCCTTGGCCCCATAGGATTGCTTAAACATATGAGCCTAGGAGTGTCATACCTAATGATAGCATAATACAAAATACATTAGTCCCAATTCACAGGTTTCCTAGTCTATAGCAGTCTTAAAAACATGAAAAGGCCAAAGTTCAAAGTCAATTCTGAGATTCATGCAATCTCTTAACTGTTATCTCCTATAAAATCAAAATCATCAAACAGATCCCAACTTTTAATATCACAGGATATACATTACCATTATAAAATGTCACAGTGAGAAAATACTGGATCAAAGCAAGACGAAAAACCAGCTGGACAAACTCCAAACTCTATGACTGATGTTCAACTCCTTTAAGCTTTGTTGATTGTAGCATAGTAATTTTTCTTTGGCTGGTTCCAGTCCCTATTAGTAGCTTTTCTAGCCAAGTATCCTGCAGCTCTGTCATCTCTAAAATTTGGGGGTCAAGTTTAATTTCAGAATTTATTGTTCCAGTGTCTGGGATCAACACATTTTCTTCTGGATTCCTACAATGGGCTTCAATCACTTTTCCAGCTCTGCCCCTTTTAACACTCTATGCTATGTCTGACTCCACTCCTTGCTGCTGCTGTTGGTTGTCATCCCATGGTACTGGCATCTTCAGTAAACTGGGGCCTCCCATTATAATTCAACTTCACCAATAACCTCTCATATGCTCTCTTCATGGGGCCAAGGGTCAACTTCTTTGCTTAACCCATTCAGTCCTGGGCTTTCAACTGTAACTGAGGCTGCACCTTCACCAATGTCCTTCCATAGCCTCTCACAGTGCCAAGCCTTAGCTGCTCTTCATGAACCTGTCATGCCTTCAAAAACATTACCACCTGGATGAATCTTCTACATTACAAAGTCCAGCTGTCAGCACAATGTCTGTCTCTGGAAGACAAACAGCTTTGTTGAGCTCTCAGAAATCACTTCCCAGAAGATTTCACCTTTGTTAATAAAGATGCTGGTCTCTTCTCAGTCATCACTAATTTCTTAGGTTCAGCTTTCCAGCATCAATTATCCCAGTAACCCCTTCAACTCTTGACTCAGAGTTTGAGTCAAGAGTCACATGGCTGAAGCTGCCAAATTCTGCCATTTGCTAGGGCTGGAACATGCCCCCCTTTAATTACACCTTCACTAGCTTTTTGTTTTCAATGATTCTTTTCAATGCCTAAGCTTAGGTGTCCTGGAACTTGCTCTGTAGACTGACCTTGCATTCAGAGATTTACATGCCTCTGTCTCCTGAGTGCTCGGATTAAAGGCGTGTCTCACCACACCTGGACCTAAGCTTTTTTTTTTTTAACTAAAACTTGCTCTGTACCATGCTGGCTTTGATATCAGAAATCTGTTTGCCTGTCTCATGGGAATAAAGGTTGTGTAACACCATGCTTGGACTTAAGCTTTTCTTTACCTTATCACAATATCTTTATAAATTCTGGATTGTGGTTCATTCCAGATATAGTCAAGTTGACAACCGGGAACAACTATCACAATCCATCCCTTATCAACTTGACATATAATCATATCTCCTTATGTCCAAATTGAAACAATAACCAGGTCATAATAACACCAAATTTGATATCACTATGCATTGTTCAACTGCAAATGTACAAACAATAAGCTTATCTGGATAGGTCTTGACTTGAGGTCACCACTCCATTAATTCCATACATTTATATTTTTCCTTTATAATCCTGCTATGCTTGATCAAAATGTTTTTCATAAGACTGAAGAAGAGGCAGAATAGTCTAAACTAGGCTTTTCAGAGACTGCTTTTGTTAATAAAATTAATCTAAATCTCTTAATTTAGCCTTAGGCAGACTCTATCTTTGGACAAGGTCTCAAAGAAGACACATTCTTTAAAAATATGTCACAAAAACCATCTCTAGGCCAAATACTAATATTCTTCTCCTCTGAAAACTCGTTAGATAGGACCTCAAAGTTCAAATCACTCTCAACGCCAAAGTCTTTCATATTCCATACATCCCACTAGGATGGCACATTAAGTCCCACTTAAAGCTTTCCATTACCTTCCAAATTCAAAGTCCCAAAATCCACATTTCTCAAAGCAAAATACGCCATTTCTATTTTTAATTTATATATATTTTTATGTATATAGGTATTTTGCTTGCATGTGTATCTGTGCACCAGATGTGTGCCTGTTGCTTGTTGAGGTGAAAATCGGGCAATAGGGCCCTTGAGACTACAGTTACAAATATATTCTGAACTGTCATGTTAATGTTGGGAATCAAACCCAGGTCTATGATCTGCATTTTCATCAAGTATAGCCTACAGGAAAGATTGAGATACAATCTTCTAAGCTATTTCAATATTACTTATGCAATTCTTTTGTTGATACCACTATAATATTTCTACTATCCTCATCAATATGTTTGATGGTGATCTTTAAATTTCAACTTCACACACTCTTGAATCACCTGAGAACAGAGTCTCAGTGATGGATTATATGGTTCAGTTTGGCTTGTAAGCATGTCTGTGGTGGATTTTCTTGCTTGCCTTAAGTAATGTGAAAAGACCCATCATAAAGTTGTTGACAAAGTTCTCTGAGTTTGACACCTGGAGAATTTAGTGAAGGAGATAAACTGAAGGTTAACATTTATAAATCCACTCTTTTCTCATCTTGACTGTGTATATGATGTAACCAGCTATCTCAAACATCTGCCTGTAAAAATAGAACATAACATGAGACTGAAAACAAAAGCTTTATCTTCTAAGAGTATTTTTGGTGAGTGTAGGATGTCACAGTGTTTTTACCATAGAAACATACAGGAATTTGAGAATTACTCTTTCTACATTTTTGAAGAATTGTGTTAGGATTTTCATGGGGATTGTGTTGAATCTGTAGATTGCTTTTGATAGGATGGCCATTGTTACCATGTTAATTCTGCTAATCCATGAGCATGGGATATCTATCCAGATCTATTCAGAGATCTTCTTAAATTTCTTTATTGAGAGACTTGAAGTTCTTGTTATACAGATCTTTTTCTTGTTTGATTAGAGTTACCTCAAGATATTTTATATTATTTGTGGCTATTGTGAGGGGAGTTGTTATCCTAAATTCTTTTTTTTATACTTTATTTACATTTCAAATGTTTCCCCTTTTCTGAATTTCCCCTTAGGAACACCCCTATCCCCTAACCCTTCCCAATGCCTCTATGAGGGTATTCCCCCACCCACCCACCCACTCACTCTCATCTTCCCTCCTTGGCATTTCCTATATTGGGGCATCTAACACCCTCAGGCACAAAGCCCTTTCCTCCTCCTAATGGCTAGCAAGACCCTCCTCTGCCACATATGTGGCTACCATCATGAATCCCTCCATGTGTATTCTTTGGTTGTTGATCCAGTCTCCGGGAGCATTGGGAGGTCAGGCCAGTGGACATTGTTACTCCTTCCATGGGGCTGCCAACTCCCTCAGCTCCTTCAGTAACTTCTACAACTCCTCCATCTGGGATCTCACTCTCAGCCCAATGGTTGCTGTGAAGTGACTCTTGGGTACTTTGAACTTTTGGGTTAATAACCACTTATCAGTGAATCATACCTTGTTCATTCTTTTCTGACTGAGTTACCTCGCTCAGGATGATATTTTCAAGTTCTATCCATTACCCTGTGAATTTTATGAGGTCATTGTTTTTAATAGTTGAGTAGTATTGCATTGTGTAAATGTACCACATTTTCAGTATCCATTACTCTGTTGAGGGACATCTAGGTTGTTTCCAGTTTCAGGCTATTATAAATATGGCTGCTATGAACATAGTGGAGCATGTATCTTTATTACATGTTTGAGTATCTTCTGGGTATACGCCAAGGAGTGGAATAGCTGAGTCCTCAGGTAGTTATGTTCATTTTTCTGAGGGTCCGCCAAACCGATTTCCAGAGAGGTTGTATCAGCTTGCAATCCCACCAGCAATGGAGGACTGTTCCTCTTTCACCACATCTTCGCCAACATCTACTGTCACCTGAGTTTTTGATCTCAGCCATCCTGAAAGGTGTGAGGTGGAATCTCAGGGTTTTTTTTATTTGAATTTTCCTGATTACTAAGGATATTGAACAATTCTCTAGGTGCTTCTCAGCCATTGGAGTTTCCTCAGTTGAGAATTCTCTGTTTAGCTCTGTTCCCCATGTTTTGATAGGGTTATTTGGATCTCAAGAATGTAACTTCTGGAGTTATTTGGATATATTGGATATTAGCCCTCGATCGGACATAGGATTGGAAAAGATCTTATCCCAATCTGTTGGTTGCCGTTTTGTTCTATTGACAGTGTCCCTTGCCTTACAGAAGCATTGTAATTTTATGAGGTCCCATTTGTCGATTCTTGATCTTAGAGCATAAGCCATTGTTCTGTTCAGGAACTTTTCCCCTGTGTCCATGTGTTCAAGACTTTTCCCCACTTTCTCTTCTACTAGATTCAGTGTATCTGGTTTTATGTGGAGGTCCTTGATCCACTTGGACTTGAGCTTTGTACAGGGAGATAGGAATGGATCAACTCACAATCTTCTACATGTAGACCGCCAGTTGAACCAGCACCATTTGTTGAAGATGCTGTCCTTTTTCCACTGGATGGTTTTAGCTCCTTTGTCAAAAATCAAGTGACCATAATATGTGGGTTCATTTCTGGGACTTCAATTCTATTCCATTGATCTACCTGCCTGTCACTGTACCAATACCATGCAGTTTTATCACTACTGCTCTGTAGTACAGCATGAGGTCAGGGAGGCTGATTCCTCCAGAAGTCCTTTTATTGTTGAGAATAGTTTTGCTATCCTGGATTTTTGTTATTCCATATGAATTTGAGAATTGCTCTTTCTAAGTCTATGAAGAACTGAGTTGGGATTTTGATGGGGATTGCATTGAATCTGTAGATTGCTTTCAGCAGGATGGCCACTTTCACTATCTTAATCAGCCAATGCATAAGAATGGGAGAACTTTCCATCTTCTGAGGTCTTCCTCAATTTTTTTCTTCAGAGACTTGAAGTTCTTGTCATACAGATCTTTCACTTGTTTGGGTTAGAGTCAAACTAAGATATTTTATATTGTTTGTTACAATTGTGAAGGGTGTCATTTCCCTAATTTCTTTCTCAGCCTGTTTATCCTTCAAATATAGGAAGGCTACTGATTTTCTTGAGTTAATTTTGTATCTGGCCACATTGCTGAAGGTGTTTATCAGCTGTAGCAGATCTCTGGTAGAGTTTTTCAGGTCAGGGTCACTTAAGTATTCCATCATATCATCTGCAAATTGTGATATTTTGTTTTCTTCCTTTCCAGTTTGTATCCCTTTGATCTCCTTTTGTTGTCTAATTGCTCTAGCTAGAACTTCAAGTACTATATTTAATAGATAGGGAGAGAGAGGGCAGCCTTGCCTAGTCACTGATTTTAGTGGGATAGCTTCAAGTTTCTCTCCATTTAGTTTGATGTTGGCCACCAGTTTGTTGTATATTGTTTTTACTATGTTTAGGAATGCTCATTGAATTCCTGATCTTTCCAAGACTTTTATTATGAAGGAATGTTGAATTTTGTCAAATGATTTTTCAGCATCTAATGAAATGACTGTGTGGTTTTTGTCTTTGAGTTTGTTTATGAAGTGGATTACATTGATGGACTTCCAGGTATTGAACCATCCCTGCATCCCTGGGATGAAGCCTACTTGATCATGGTGAATAATCATTTTGATGTGTTCTTGAATTCTGTTTGCGAGAATTTTATTGAGTATTTTGGAAATCGATATTCATAAGGGAAATTGATCTGAAGTTTTCTTTCTTTGTTGAGTCTTGGTTAGGTTTTGGTATCAGTGTAACTGTGGCCTCCTAGAATGAATTGGGTAGTGTTCCTTCTGTTTCTATTTTGTGGAATAGTTTGAAAAATATTGTGATTAGGTCTTCTTTGAAGGTCTGATAGAATTCTGCACTGAACCCATCTGGTCCTGGGCTTTTCTTTGGTTGGGAGACTTTTAATGACTGCTTCTATTTCTTTCGGGGTAATGGGGCTGTATAGATGGTTCATCTGATCCTGACTTAACTTTGCTATTTGGTATCTGTCTAGAAACTTGTCTATTTCCTCCAGATTTTCCAATTTTGATGAGTATAGGCTTTTGTAGTAGGATCTGATGCTTTTTCTGAATTTCCTCAGAATTCGTTTGTATGGCTCCCTTTTCATTTCTAATTTTGTTAATTTGGATACTGTCTCTGTGTACTCTGTTTAGTCTGGCTAAGGGTTTATCTATCTTGTTGATTTTCTTAAATAATCAGCTGCTGGTTTTGTTGATTCTTTGTTTAGTTCTTTTAATTTCTACTTGGTTGGTTTCAACCATTAATTTGATTATTTCCTACCTTCTACTCCTCTTGGGTATATTAGCTTCTTTGTGTTCTAGAGCTTTCAGGAGTGCTGTTAGCTGCTAGTATATGCTTTCTCCAGTTTCTTTTTGGAGACACTCATAGCCATGTGTTTTCCTCTTTACAGTGCTTTCATTGTGTCCCAGCAGTTTGAATATGTTATACTTTCATTTTCATTAAATTCTAGGAAGTCTTTAACTTCTTTCTTTATTTCTTCCTTGACCAAGTTATCATTGAGCAGAGCATTGTTCAGCTTCCATGTGTATGTGGGTTGTTTGTTGTTGTTGCCATTGAAGACCAACATTAATCCGTAGTGATCTGATAGGAGGCTTGGGATTATTTCAATCTTCTTATATCTGGTGAGGTTTGTTTTGTGACCAATTATATGGTCAATTTTGGAAAAAGTACCATGAGGTGCTGAGAAGAAGATATATTCTTTTGATGTAGAATGAAATGTAGTATAGATATCTGTTAAATCCATTTGGTTCATAACATCTGTTAGTTTCACTGGGTCTCTGTTTAGTTTGTGGTTCCAAAATCTGTCCATTGATGATAGTGGGGTGTGAAGTCTCCCACTATTAGTGTGTGTGGTGCAATGTTTGCTTTGAGCTTTTGTAAAGTTTCTTTTATGAATGTGGGTGCCTTTGAATTCAGGGCATAGATGTTCAGAATTGAGAGTTCTTTTTGGTAGATTTTTCCTTTGACGAGTATGAAGTGTCCTTCCTTATTTTTTTGATGACTTTTGGTTGAAAGTTGATTTTATCCGATATTAGAATGGCTACTCCAGCCTGTTTCTTGGGGCCATTTGCCTGGAAAATTGTTTTCCAGCCCTTTTCTCTGAGGTAGTGTTTGTCTTTAATATGGAGGTGTGTTTCCTGAATGCAGCAAAATGTTGGGTCCTTTTTATGGATCCAGACCATCAGTCCATGTCTTTTTATTGGAGAATTGAGTCCACTGATGTTAAGAGATATTAAGGAATAGTAATTGTTGCTTCCTATTATTTTCGATGTTATTTTTATGTTTGTGTGGCTACAATCTTTTGATTTTGTTGAAAAATTACTTTCATGCTTTTTCTAGGGTGTGATTTCTCTCCCTGTGTTGGCATTTTCCATCTATTATTTTTTGTAGGGCTGAGTTTCTGGAAACATACTGTGCAAATTTAGATTTGTCATAGAATATTTGGTAGAATATTTTGGTTTTACCATCTATGATAATTGAGAGTTTTGCTCAGTATAACAGCCTGGACTGTCATTTGTGTTCTCTTAGGGTCTGTATGAGATCTTCCCAGGATCTTCTAGCTTTCATAGCCTCTGGTGAGAGGTCTGTTGTAATTCTGATAGGTCTGCCTTCATATGTTACTTGATATTTTCTGTTACTGCTTTTAATATTTTTTCCTTATTTTGTGTATTTGGTGTTTTGACTATAATGTGACAGGAGGAACTTTTTTTCTGACTCAATCTATTTGGAGTTCTGTAGGCTTCTTTTATATCTATGTTCATCTCTTTCTTTAGGTGAGGGAAGATTTCTTCTATAATTTTGTTGAAGATATTTTCTGGTCCTTTAAGTTGGGAATCTTCACTCTCTTCTATACCTATTATCTTCAGGTTTTGTCTTCTCACTGTATCCTGGATATCCTGGATGTTTTGGGTTAGGAGCTTTTTGCATTTTGAATTTTCTTTGACTGTTGTGTCAATGTTTTCAATGGTATCTTCCACACCTGAGATTCTCTCTTCTATCTCTTGTATTCTGTTGGTGATGCTTGCTTCTATGACTCCTGATCTCTTTCCTAGGATTTCAAACTCCAGGGTTGTCTCCCTTTGTGATTTCTTTATTGTTACTATTTCTACTTTTAGTTCCTGGATGGTTTTGTTCATTTCCTTCATCTACTTGATTGTGTTTTCCTGTAATTCTGCACATTTGACTCTGTTTTCCTGTCATTCTTTAAGGGATTTTTGTGTTTCTTCTTTAAGGGCTTCTAGTTGTTTACCTGTGTTCTCTTGTATTTCTTTAAGAGAGTTATTTATTTCCTTTTTAAAATCTTCTCTCATCTTCATGAGATGTGATTTTAAATCTGAGTCTTGCTTTTCTGGTGTGTTGGTTATCTAGGGCTTTCTGTGGTAGGAGAGCTGGGTTCTGATGATGCCGAGTAACCTTGGTTTCTCTTCCTTATTTCCTTTCCCTTGCTTTTTGCAGAGGGTCAGCTCTGGGGTACAGACAGAAATCAGAAGGCTCTAGTCCCCAGCTACCCCTTGGTTCCTGTGTCCTGATAGCTCTGCAAGGGTCCCTCTTGATCCAGTGAATTTAAACATAAGTGGTAATCTTGCCCATGCTTGAAGGTGTGTCAGCACTCCTAAGATACCAGCTCTCTCCTGGCACTATTTGAGCATGGAACTCTGTGTCACAGGATACACTCCCTGGCCACCAAAAGAAACCAGAAGACCACTCCTCAGTCTCTGTGTCCTGGAGATTTCAGGTGAGTCCTTGTGAGTAGTCAGGCTTGCCCACACTCCTGGGAGTTTAGCTTTCTACCAGCACTATTTGACTATTGAGCCCTGGTGGGCCAGTCAGAGGTCCCGCCACAGATAGAAACCAGAAGGCTCCTTCTCCAGGTTGTTCCTCAGTCTCTGTGTCTCAAGGATTCGAAGTGAGTACAGCTGAGCAGTGTTCCTCCTCTTATCCACTCTCACGGCTTTTCCACATTCCTGGGTGGCTAGCTTTCTCCCAGCACTATTTGGCTATGGAGCCCTGGTGGCCCAGGCAGATGTCTTCTGCCACAGATAGAAACCAGAAGGCTCCTTCCCACCGGCTGTCTCCTAAATTCTTTCTCAGCCCATCTATCATTTATATGAAGGAAGGCTACTGATTTATTTGTGGTAATTTTGTATCCATCCACTTTGCTGAAGTTGTTTATCAGCTGTAGAAATTCTCTGGTAGAACTTTTGATGTCATTTATGTAAACTGTCAAATCATCTGCAAATAGTGATACTTTGGCTTCTTCTTTGCCAATTTGTATCCCCTTGATCTCCTTTTGTTGTCTTATTGCTCTACCTAAAAGTTTGAGTACTATATTGAATAGATATTGGGAGAGTGGGTATCCTTGTTTTGTCCCTGAGTTTAGTGGGATTGCTTCAGGGAGAAGAAATCAATCATAGGGGAGGCCAGGAAGGGACCTTGGTGGGAAAGGAGAGAGGAAGGGGAAGAGGGAAGCATTATCTGGTATTGGGTGGGAATCATAAGATAAAAATAAAAAACAAAACAAAATTAAAAAACTTCAGGAGATCTATAAAATGTTGGCTTTTTATCTTAATAGAAATGTCTTTCTCCAAAGTGCCAGTTATCTACTCATACATTAACTGATTAAATGATATGCACTACTTGTATACTTATTATTAGATATATTTTAATTATAATTCACTCATCCTACCATATGTGCATATTTATGCTGGTAGATATTACAAATGATAGAAGAGTAGTTAATATATCACCACAGATCTTGGGACAAATTGAAAGTGTCTGGCATTATTGAATAGGCAGAATTTTAGGACTGACATGAAGGTTTAGTGAGCAAAGTCATTGTTCCAAATGTGATGACCAAGGCACACCTAGATGAAGAAGAAAACCATCTTTCCCAATTTTCCTGTGGCTTGCATATATGCTCTGTGGCACATATATATATGTATATGCACACATGAACAGATGTAGATACAACTGCACACACATGCACAACAAACAAATAAATATAAGAAAATTTTAGAGGTAATGTTCTTATAAATATTTTTATTAGTACCAAAGTTTGTTCTTTACTAAAATTATTATAAAAATTGTCTTCATTTCAAAGTATATGGTGTGTGTATGTGTGTGTGTGTGTGTGTGTGTGCATTCGCATGCTCATACATATATGTGTTTAGGCATAATGTATTTTTCACAGAAGAAACAAATAGTACAGAATACATTTGTCAGTGATGAAAATTGGTAAATTAGTCTTTACAAATATTAAAATATGGATAAATTATTAAATCTTCAGTTTATATGATTGCAAACAACTTGGCAAAGATGAACTTCTCCCTAAAGTAAGCCGAGAAGGAAGATATTACTCAGTCTTATTTATTTCCAAAACATTGATGTATGATTCACTAATAAAACTTTTAAAAGATGCACAAAATAATACAAACCTGATAATCAGTTAAATTTTGACAAAGAAAATTGATTTTGATTAAATTCTGTAGCTTAATACTGCATGGAATATTATATCATGCCAGAAATTCACTCTAAAATTTATAGAGAAACAGATCTGGGAAAATCATTAAATGCTATTCATTCTGTGAGATGATGTTTTATAGGATTTATTGCATGTAAAATGATTCTGTATGCTAATTTAAATGGGTAGAAGATTCTGTCTTGGCATTTTCGTGCATATGTGCATGGAAATGTCCTTATGTTTTGCTTGGGTGATCTCCAGTCTCATTAAAAAGTGAAAAGTGAAAGTTGTGGAAATTGCAATTGCTACAAAAATACTGATTCTATCCTACATGGATTTTTTTTTTTACAAATACTTCATAAGTATTTGTAAGGGGAAGTAGAAATTCATCAACCTGTAACCCTAAGCTTGTTCACAAAAATAAAGAGCATGCACTGAGTATTTGGCATCATTTAGATAAAATTTTCTGGGAGATACAGCCATAATTTGGCATTTGGATGTTGATGTTTCTAAATTTTTCAACAGCTTGGTAGTTTGAACATATAGTGTAGTGTGACACTAAATCACCAGATGTAAGAAATATGGTAGGGTTCTATGATAAATAAAGATGAGTGAAACTTGGATTGTTAAAAATATGAAAAACATTTTATGAAGCTCTTTTATGGATAATTCTAGAGGGTTCTTAGTGCTGTAGTAATTAAGTAAAAAGTGGAAAGTCATTGCAAGTAGAATACTGTGACGTTTTAGGCAGGTTATCAGTCATTTGATATTGGTTGTTCATGTTAATGAAAGGTTTTATCTTGGGATTTGTGAAATAAGCCATGCAATCTTCAAATTATCATCATTTTACTGATCCTCCTATATCCTTAATTTTCAGAAAGAGTGACATGATTCATAGTTAAAAAGCTAATTGATGGAATAAAAATTTGGATATATTCATTCATAAAATAATT
The DNA here is from genome assembly GCA_019843965.1 of Rhynchomys soricoides. Taxonomy (NCBI): domain Eukaryota; kingdom Metazoa; phylum Chordata; class Mammalia; order Rodentia; family Muridae; genus Rhynchomys; species Rhynchomys soricoides. The sequence continues at coordinate 476,898 of JADRCH010000245.1, forward strand.
CTTAGTTGGAAATAAACTAAACATAAATACAATTATAAAAGAGGAAATAGGTAAGTTATACAGAAGCACTGTACTATGAGGGACTGTAATGTTAATGCAGTTCTGTGTGGGATGAAAGTATCCTGAAAAATAACCATATAGATCTTGACCAACAACTCTGCTAATACTGGTACCATTGGATCTTTTCCATATAAAAAGGATAATAATTACAAATCTCTATTTAAATAATGTTATTAGTTGAATAGAAACTAATCTTAACCCTAATCTATGAATCAAGTACCCCACAGTGTCACATTGAATTGCTAATATCCATGGAATGGATCCTAATTTGGGTAGGTGTGGGGGGGCCCTCTCTCAAAGGCAAAAGGTAGAGGGAATGAGGGAAGAACTCTGCAAAGGAGAATGAGGGCATCACTAGTTAGTAATAAATAAATAAAAGGAAAAAAGAAATGTTAGTATCCAATGTTATTAGATTAGACTTTAATCTAGGGTTCTAGATTTAGAATCTAGTTCTATACTCTAGAATTAGATTCTAATCCAGCATTAAAAATTAAATGGCAGCCCTTTGCAGATAATGAGGTTCTGGGATTTCATGAGCACATAAGTGTGCTTACGAAATGACACAAGAGCCACTGCAGTCTTCAGTCTGTACCAAGTGAGGATTCCAGAACTCCTTCTGCACATTAGAAAAAATTACTACAGCTGGTCAATGGGTTAACTGTCATGTATGTCTTTAATCCCAGCATTTAGAACACAGAAACAGGTGAATCTGTAATTCAAGGCCAGCCTGGTCCACTTAGTGAGTTTTAGAACAATCAGGGTTACACAGAGACATCCTGTCTTAATAAAAGAAAGAAGGAAGGAAAGAAGGAAGGAAGGAAAGAAGGTAGAAAAGAAGAAAGGAAGGGAGAGAGGGAAGGAAGGAGGGAGGGAGGGAGGAAAGAAGGAAGAAAGGAAGTCTGGTAGTATATGACAGTGGTGGGAACAGACATGCCCTCTCTCTGGGACCATTATGGATAAGCAACTACTTGGTTGCACAGAATATGTTATGAAGACTGACTAGCGTTTCTTAGACTGAATATACTAGTATACAAATAATGCCCAACTGATAAAAAAACAAGAGATTTGTATGCAGAAGACATCAATTTTTTATAAATGAAAATTTTTACATGCCCAGTTCACATCCCAAAACAGAAACAATATGAAAGGCCAAGGCAACGTGCCTCCTCACAAATACTAGTCCTATATAAATGCTCTACACTGAGATTACTCAGAGCAATTTCAAGTCACAGAATGTAAATATTCAAATTACTTCAGAATAAAAAATTAAGCCTGTGTCTACCAATCTTTCATAATTTCCAATAAGAGAAAATATGAATTCCATTATTTTATTTTATTTTACTTTACTTTATCTTTCCTAAGAAATAGAGGTCCTGTTGAAGGTAGCATTTAATTTTCTTATCTGTTTTCTCTCTTGGGTTACCTAAAATAAGACTGTAGTAGAACAGGTTTTTGTCTGTTCTGTTTGCTATGATATGCACTATAGATTAAAATAGCATTGTCTCCCATCCGACTATTAATCAAACCCATTCCTATTTAGCTACAACGGTAAGTCACAATGGTGCTGCTGTCAGAGTGGTATCATTTAAATCCACATGAGTAAAGCTCCACTAAATTCATAAAGCCTGGGCAGCATTGACACAGAGCCTGCAAGGGTCTACACTAGATACACGGTGTATATATTATATCTTCCAGTTTAGTGTTTTTATGGGATTCCTGTGTAAGTGAATGAATGGGTCTCTATTTCTTGTGATTTCTCTTGGGCTGTTTCTCTTTTTTTGGTTTGTCTTGTTCAACTCCAAAGTGATAATGTTTTATTTGTCTTATCATATTTTATTTTGCTATATATAAAAATGATTGAAAAACCTAGCCACTAGAGTAAAGGTTGACTGAACTTTCACACATGCAATGAAAAGAAAACTCAGAATAGTTGACCAACATATAATGGACTTCATAGTTTCATCATGTGCTTTTATTTGGTTACAGTTTGGCAAGCATTTTAAGGGGTGAGTGCATGGGGTTTTATTGTTTTCTTGATCTGGGGGAATTTTGATGCATTGTTTGTGTTTATTTGTTTTGTTTCTTTTATGAATAAGACCATAAAGTTGGGATGGTAGGGAAAGAAGGAGGGTCTGGAAGAGCTTGAGAGAGGAAAGAATATGACCCAAACAAAATTTAAAATAACAATTGTTTTAAGAAATAAAAAATTAATGCATAATATAATAAAAATAGAACTTAACTAGAATTATTAAGCATTCATGAATTTGTTTTTAATGTAACTTTTCTTTGAGGTAGATTCTCATTAAAAACTAAATCTGGTCTCAGATTCATGCTCTTCTTGCTTCTGTCTCTCGGCTGCTAAAATTACAATCATTTGCCATCACAGTGCATTCTTCTATGGTCTACAATCATATCTATCTTACTTACAATATAAATGGTGTGGAAACCATCACTGTAATCTGTATTATTTAGGAGATGGTGGAAAGAAGGACAGTATGTATGTTCAATGAGAGTGGATTAATTTCAAATCTTTAGACCCATGACTTGCTGAATGCACAGATTCTGCAGAAGAAGAAGGCTGGTCATATTTATCTTAAGAGGTTGTTTCTACCTATTTCTGAATCATAGTTAACAGTATAGCTTGGCTAAATATTTTATTAACAATAATATTCCAAGTAGCACACAATGAAAGATTGATAAAAAGTAACTGACCTGAGGATATTCTCAGACCATGAATCTTTTAGAGTAATAGGTTTACCAGAATGAAAATGTAGTCACTTTAAAATTATATTTTAAAATGTCATATAAATTATGTTTTGGGTAAGACTCTAGCAAGTATTTATTTATAGAGTTCTATAGTCATGTGGCAGCCAAATACAATATATGGTTTTAGTTCTTTGGACTATTTGTTTTCTACACAAACATTTGCCTTTTTCTTCACCCTTGCTTCCATACTGATCATTTGATAGATTAAACAGTTCTAATTTAATGTAGCCAATGCCAAGTGTTAAACTGTATAAAATTTTCTCATTTACAAACTTAATGCTAAATCAAAATGATAAAGAATGACAAAAAATTACTTAACTCCTGAGTAAAATGTTTTATTTAATTTCTATGAATTGTGGGAAATGTCTTTATTCTCTTGAAAAACTGTGAGTTTTTTAACATCAAAAGTAACAAGAAAATCAACCATCATTCCATAAAGCACTAAAATCTAGATGTGATATTCTAAAGTTTTTAAATGTTTATCATGTAATTTCAACTTGTTTTATACTTATAGTCAATTGTTCTAAGAGAAGATAACACAAACAAGTTTTCCTGGGGTTTACCATTTCATATAGAAGTAAAAACATTCCCCAAATTAAGATATTGGAAGTGCTACAATGTTACTGTCACAACTATAGATGCTTGTAGTAGTTTACCCGTTTTTCACTAATGCTTATCATTTAAAATATCAAGTATAATTGTATTAATATCTACATACTTAATAATTTCTGTCTATGTTATCATTGTGCAGTACCATCTCTTCTAAGGATGACTTTTCAAATAGTTTGTATATGAAACTTTTCTTCAGTGTTTCATCCTTTCTCTAATGATTAAAGTAAAATTTTCATTTATGGAAATAATATACCACACAGATAACATTAAAGTTTATAAAATTGTCTCATCCATGGACTTAATATTAAATCAAAAAAAAAAAGAATGACAAAAAACACTTTGTATGTGTATGTATGTGTGTGTCATGGTGCATTTGGCATATATATGTGTGCATGTTCAGTAAAGCAGAGGTCAAAGGAAAAACTCAGTATCTTTTTCTATTGCTCACCATCTGATTTTTCAAGTGAGGCTCGTTCTTTGGAGCTAAAAGTTGTCACTTTACTAGGCTTGTGTGACAGTGAAATCCAAGGGTATACCTGTATCTACAGCAATGGAGAATTTTGGGTTTGTGTAGGCATACCTGGTTCTTGCGTGGTTGTTGTAGACTTGAACTCCACTCCTTTGCTTTTGCTTGTCCTTACCCACTAAGCCATCTCTTCAATGCCCATAGTCCCGGTCCCACCTGCTATCATCCCCACTGAGGTTTCCATTTTCTTTTAATTGTAGCTGTGCTTCACTTCAAAATTTCATTATGATAGTTTTTAATTTTTATTCAGTTTGAATCACCTTTATCTTACATTCATTCTTTCCTTTTGAGTAACTAGATTAACTAAGTGTGCTTTCTTTCTGAATAATGAGATGTTATGTAGTTATTGATGAATAATCTTTCCAATATTGATGAATAATTTAAACATTGAATGCATATCTTTGTGTTTTTATATTATATTCAAATTAGTTTGGGGATTCCAGGATGAGGCTTGTCAAAGTAAATGTCAAAGTACATTTGAGAATTAACAATATACTGCCATTTTACATTGTCTATTCATTAGAAAAATCTTATAGGATTATACTCATCTCCTGAATGGATGCTTATACTATACATATCATTCCACCATTTACAAAATAAAAGTAGGTTTGGCATCTCTTACTATAAATCTGTATGTTCTTTTTCTATTAAATATAGTTATTTGGTCTGATCATGGTCTCACTCCCTCATCACCTCCCAGACCTTATCCATGTCCTACCTTACCAATTCCAAACCTTCTTTCTCTCTCTCTTTATGAAATAAACAGGCAATAGAAAAACAGAATAAAACAAACCAAACAAAAAATAAAAATAAAATAAAAGAACAAAAGTGCAGGAATCACATAGATATGGAGACAAACACACATAAACCCATAAAAATAGAAAATTGAAACTATCATATATAAAGAAAGGAGCAGTAACATGAAAATAAATAAGTAAAAAATAAAATGCCCCCAAAACATAATGTAAGAAAATAAATTCTCAAAAATACCATTAAGTGTGTTTGTTTCACCTTATACTGCTAGACACGGGGCCTGTCCTTAAGTCTGTTTTTTACACCCAGTTTGCACACATCAGCCTTCAGACTAATAACTCCAGTTTTCTTAAGGAGGAACCGAAACCTTACTCCTTGGAGACCCAGGCTGTAGTCACAGAACTGGCCTTATCAAGTCTGCCCTGGACGAGGACACAGATGTGGCTTCCTTTTGTCCTATCCTTTGGGGCCTCTGAGAAGCCTTGGAGCAGCCCTGTTCTCAAAAGCCCCACTTCCTATTTTATTTTTTAAGACCAAATAAGTTACTAAGGCTTGAAAATCTTAGAGACACCTATGTCCCCTGAACCAGAATGTTTTAAAGTATTTATATATTAACTGTGGTCAGACAATACATTTGTTGAAATAACTTTGGGTTATGTATCTAAAAGAATATGACATCAGTGTCACAAGGGAATATTTGTAGCCAAATCTTTACTGCAACTCTGTTCCAAACTTTATCTTAAAATAACTTAAGTATTCAAAAGTAGATAAACAGCTAAAGAAAAGGGAATAGGTTTGTTCAAAAGACTAGTATTCAGCAGCAATAAAGGAAATCAGCCAGGGGCCACAGTATGAATGGGGCTAGAAATAATTATATGAAATGAAGTAAGGCAAACATAGGAAGCACAACACGCCAGGGTCCCACTAACGTAGGAAATCCACAAAATCTGAATTCATATTATATGGCTGAAGAATGGGAGTTAGCAGACTCTGAAGAGGCAATAGGGAGACATGAGGAGAGCTTGATGAACAACTATTGAGTTAACATGATTGTATAGCATCAAAACATTCTCTCTGCTTGTCCACTCCATAGAGACTACTACATGGCTCTTCATAAGATGACTGGTAAATACACATTGCCCTTCCAATTTCTTATAGTTAACAGAATTTTTAAATACCATACCTATTACTTTGTCTGATAGGGTTTACACTCTTAATACTAACTTATTAAAGCTTCAGTTGGAGCAAAAGAATATTTTTCCACAAATATAGATGCCAGATTATATCTCATACATGCAGACAAAAGAAATGCAGTGTAAGAATTCTGAACTGCTACTGACAGCATTTCATAGTGACACACGTGTATGTTCATGCTTGTAAATTCTAATGAGTATTTCTATATTTTAAGTATATCAGCCAGATGTCCTCTATTAAAATATCCTACATGAAACCAGAAGAGCAGATGGTTCAGTGACTACTGGCAGAAGAATGAGAGGATTACATACTTCTTAATTTTATCAATTTCCCCAACTCAGTTATTTTTCTAGGCATCAACAACTCTTCCAAAAAACCATATTTCTTGCTAAACTGCTTATTTCTGCCTAATTGTGTTTCAGCACATTTCTGATTGGAGACTACTACAAATGTAAACTATGGTCAGTGATAAAAAAAAAAAACACAGAAAACAACAACAACAATAACAACAACAAAAACCCAACAACATAGAAACTGTTTGCATCCATCGTCACAAATACTTTCAAGTACTGATTGCTGCAGTTCCTGCATTTGTCAGACTTGCTGCTGAGCAGTGGAGCGGCAAGCTTTTGCTTACCGTGCTTGTATGTAGCTCAAGTTTTCATTAGATTGCACTAGCATTAGGAAAGATCCCTTTAGTTCCACCAAGAACAATTTTTAAGCTTTATAACTGGAATATTAAAAATCTCATTCGTATGTAGATATATCATCCTGTTACCATAGGAAGCAGCTTCAATGGTGTTTAGACAGTACTCAATAAATATGCTTCTATAGAAGTTTTTTTATTGGTTATTTATTTATTTACATTTCAAGTGTTATGCACTTTCCTGATTTCCCCTCTGGAAACCTCCTATCTTTTCCTCTCTCCCCCTGCTTCTACGAGGGTGTCCCACCACCTACCCACCCACTCCAGCCTCACTGCCCTAACGTTCCCCTACACTGGGGAATTGAACATTCACAGGATAAAGGGCCTCCCTCCCACTGATGCCACATAAGGCCATCCTCTGCTACATGTGCAGCTAGAGCCATGGGTACATCTTTGATTGGTGGTTAAGTCACTGGGAGCTCTGGGGAGTCTGGTTGGTTGATATTGTTGTTCTTCCTAAGGGGTTGCAAACCCCTTCAGCTCCTTCAGTCCTTTCCCTAACTCCTCCTTTGGGGTCCCAGTGCTCAGTCCAATGGTTGGCTGTGAGCAACCCCATCTGTATTTGTCAGGTTCTGGCAGCTCTCAGGAGACAGCTCTATCAGGCTCCTGCCAGCAAGCACTTCTTGATATCTGCAATAGTGTCTGGATTTGGTGACTGTATATGGAATGGATACTCAGGTGGGGCAGTCTCTGGATGACCTTTCCTTCAGTCTCTGCTCCACACTTTGTCCCCATATTTCCTTAGACAGAAGCAATTCTTGGTTAAAAATTTGGAGATGAGTGGGTAGCTCCATCCCCCAAACTGGGACCTTGCCTAACCTCTAGATATGGTCTCTACAGGTTCTCTCTAGGTTTTTTGGCATTTCAGCTAATCTCATCCTCATTATGTCCTGGGAGCTTCTTGCTTTCCTGGCATCAGGGACTTTCTGGTGGGTACCCCTAGTTACCCATTCCCCATTGCTACACACCTCTGTTCAAATTTGTGACCCTCTGTATATTATCCCAATCTTCTTCCATACCTGATCCTACCCAATTTTTCCCCTCTCTCTCCTCCCAAGTGCCCTGCACCCTCTACCTTCTGCGAGTATTTTGTTCCCCCTTCTAAGAAGAACTGAAACATCCACAATTTGGTCTTTTATCTTCTTGAGCTTCATATGGTCTGTGAATTGTATCAAAGGTAGTGTGAGCTTTGGAACTAATATTCACATAGTAGTGAGTACATACCAGGTGTGTTCTTTTGTGATTGTGTTACCTCACTTCAGATGATATTTTCTAGTTCTATCCAGTTGCCTGAGAATTTCGTGAAGTCATTGTTTTTGATATCAGAGTAGTACTCCACTGTGTAATTGTACCAGATTTTCTGTATCCAGTATTCTATTGAAGCACATCTAGGTTCTTTAAAGCTTCTGGCTATTATAAATAAGACTGCTATGAATGAACATAGAGGAGCATGTATCCTTGTTATATGTGGGAGCATCTTTTGGGTATATGCCTAAGAGTGGTATAGCTGAATCCTCAGCTAGTACTATGTCCAATTTTTTGAGGAACAGCCATACTGATTTCGAGAGTGATTGTAGCAGCTTGTAATCCCACCAAAAGAAGATGAGTGTTCCTCATTCTCCATATCCTTGCCAGCATCTGTTGTCACCTGAGTTTTTGATTTTAGCCATTCTGAGTGGTGTGAGGTGGAATCTCAGGGTCATTTTGGTTCACATTTTTCTGATGACTAAGGATGTTGAACATTTCTTTAGGTGCTTCTTGGCCATTAGAAATTCATCACTTGAGAATTCTATTTTAACTCTGTACCCCATTTTTAATAGTGTTATTTCTTTCTTAGCAGTCTAACTTCTTGAGTTCTTTGTATATATTGGACATTAGTCCTCTATCAGACATAGGATTGGTAAAACTCTTTCCCCAATCTGTTGGTTGCCATTTTTTGCTATTGACAATGTCCTTTGCCCTACAGAATCTTTGCAATTTTATGAGGTCCCATTTGTCTATTTTTATCTTAGTGTATAAGCCATTGGTGTTCTATTCAGGAAATTTTCCCCTGTGCCTATGTGTTCAAGGCTCTTCCCCACTTTCTCTTCTACTAGATTCAGTGTATCGAGTTTTATGTGGAGGTCCTTGATCCACTTGGAATTGAGCTTTGTACAAAGAGATAAGTATAGAAGGAATTGCATTCTTCCACATGCTGACCACCAGTTGAATGACTACAGTTTATTGAAAATGCTGTCTCTTCTCCATTGGATGCTTTTGGATTCTTTGTCAAAGATGAAGCAACCATAGGTATGTAGGTTCATTTCTGGGTCTTCAATTCTGTTCCATTGATCTATATGCCTATATCTATACCAATACCATGCAGTTTTATTGCTATTTCTCTGAAATACAGCTTGAGGTCAGGGATGGTAGTTCCCCTAGAAGTTCTTTTATTGTTGAGAATAGTTTTCACTATCCTGGGTTTTTTGTTTGTTCCAAATGATTTTGCAAATTGCTCTAACTCTATGAAGAATAGAGTTGGAATTTTGATGGGGATTGTATTGAATCTGTACATTGCTTTGGGCAAGATGGCCATTTTTACTATATTAATACTGCCAATCCAAGAGCATGTGAGATCTTTCCATCTTCTGAGATCTTCTTCAATTTCTTTTTTCAGAGACTTGAAGTTCTTGTCATACAGATCTTTTACTTGCTTAGTTAGAGTCACACCAAGATATTTTATATTATTTGTGACAATTGTTAAGGGTGTCCTTTCCCTAATTTCTTTCGCAGCCTTTTTATCCTTTGAGTATAGGGGGGCTGATTTGTTTGAATTAGTTTTATATCCAGCTACTTCACTGAGGTTATTTATTAGGTGTAGGAGTTCTCTGGTGGAATTTTTAGAGTCACTTAAGTATTCTGTCATATCATCTACAAATAGTGATATTTTGACTCCTTCCTTTCCAATTTGTTATCCCTTGACCTCCTTTTGTTGTCTAATTGCTCTGTTTAGGACTTTGAATTCTATATTGAATAGGTAGGGAGAGAGAGGACAGCCTTGTCTAGTCCCTTCTTTTAGTGGAATTGCTTCAAGTTTCTCTCCATTTAGTTTGATGTTGGCTACTGATTTGCTGTATATTGCTTTTACTATGTTTACATGTGTGCCTTGAATTTCTGTTCTTTCCAAGACTTTTAACTTGAAGGGGTATTGAATTTTGTCAAATTATTTCTCAGCTTCTAAAGATATGGTTTTTTTCTTTGAGTTTATTTATATAGGGGTTTAAGTTGATGGAATTCCATACATTGAACCATCTGTGCATCTCTGGGATGAAGCTTATTTGATTGTGGTGAATGATAGTTCTATTGTGTGCTTCTGTTCAGTTTGTGAGAATTTTATTGAGTATTTTTGCATTGATATTCATAAGGGAAATTGGTCCAAAGTTGTCTTTCTTTGTTGGGTCTGTGTGGTTTAGGTATAAGCATAATTATGGCTTCATAGAAGGAACTGGGTAGTCTTCCTTCTGTTTCTATTTGGTGGAATAGTTTGATGAGTGTTGGTATTAGGTCTTCTTTGAAGGACTGAGAGAATTCTGCACTGAACCCATCAGATTCTTCGCTCTTTTTCATTGGAAACTTTTAATGACTGCTTCTATTTCTTTAGTGGTTATGGGACTGTTTAGATGGTTTATCTGATCCAAATTTAATTTTGGTACTTGGTATCTGTCTAAAAAATTATCCATTTAATACAGTTTTGTTGACTGTAGGCTTTTGTAGTAGGATCTGATGATTTTTTTGAATTTCCTTGGTTTCTGTTGTTATGTCTATTTCATTTCTGAATTTGTAATTTATATACTTTCTCTGTACTTTCTGGTTAGTCTGGCTAAGGGTTTATCTATCTTGTTGATTTTCTCCAAGAACCAGCCCCTGGTTTTGTTGATTCTTTGTATAGTTCTTTTCATTTCTACTTGGTTGATTTCAGCCCTGAGCTTGATTATTGCCTACAGTCTACTCCTTTTGGGTGTATTTGCAGCTTTTTCTTCTAGAGATTTCAGATGTGCTATCAAGCTGCTAATGTATGCTTTCTCCAGTTTCTTTCTGAAGGCGCTCAGAGTTATGAGTTTTCCTCTTTAACACTGCTTTCATTGTGTCCTACAAATTTGGGTGTTTTGCCTTCATCTTCATTATATTGTAAAATGTCTTTAATATATTTCTTTATTTCTTCCTTGACCAAGTTATCATTGAGTAGAATGTTGTTCAGCTTCCATGTGTATGTGGGCTTTCCATTGTTTTTGTTGTTATTGAAGGCCAGCTTTAGTCCATAGTGACCTGATGAGATGCATGGAATTATTTCAATCTTCTTGTATCTGTTAAGGACTGTTTTGTGACTGATTTTGTAATCAATTTTTGAGAAGGTACCATGTGGTTCTGAGAAGAAGGTATATTCCTTTTTTTTTTTTTAAAGATGAAATGTTCTATAGATATCTGTTAAATTCATTCGGTTCATAACTTCTGCTAATTTGACTGTGTCTCTGTTTAGTTTCTGTTTCCATGATCTCTCCATTGATGAGAGTATACCTCCACTATTATTGTGTGAGGTGCAATGTGTACTTTGAGGTTTAGTAAACTTTCATTTATGAATGTGGGTGCCCTTCATTTGGAACATAAATGTTCAGAATTGAGAGTTCATTGTGGCAGATTTTTCCTCTGATGAGTATGAAGTGTTCTTCCTTATCTAATAACTTTTGGTTGAACATCAATTTTATTCAATATTAGAATGGCTACTCCAGCTTGTTTCTTGGGACCATTTGCTTGGAAATTTTTTTTTTAGCCTTTTGCTCTGAGATAGTGAATGTCTTTGTCACTGAAGTGTGTTTCCTGTATGCAGCAAACTGCTGGATCCTGTTCATGTCTCCAGTCTGTTAGTATATGCCTTTTTATTGGCGCATTGAGTCCATTGATTTTAAGAGATTTTTAGAGCCATGGATTGTTGCTTCCCGTTATTTTTGTTGTTAGAACTGGAATTATGTTTGTGTGGCTATCTTCTCATAGGTTTGTTGAAAGAAGAGTATTTTCTTGCATTTTCTTGGATGTAGTTTCCCTCCTTGTGTTGGAGCTTTTCATCTATTATTTTTTGTAGGGATGGATTTTTGGAAAGATACTGTGTAAATTTGGTTTTTATCATATAATACCTTGTTTTCTCCATCTAATAGTAATTGAGTGTTTTGCTGGGTATAGAAGCCTGGGCTGGTATTTGTATTCTCTTGGGATCTGTATATCTGCCCAGGATCTTCTGGCTTTCATAGTCTCTGTTGAGATGTCTGTTGTAATTCTGATAGGTCTGCCTTTATATGTTATTTGACCTTTTTCTCATTGCTTTTAGTATGTTTTCTTTGTTTTGTGCATTTGGTGTTTTGACTATTATGTGACAGGAGGAATTTCTTTTCTGATCCAATCTATTTGGAGTTCTGTATGCTTCTTATATGTTCATGGGCATCTCTTTCTTTAGGTTACAGAAGTTTTCTTCTATAATTTTGTTGAAAATATTTACTGGCCCATTAAGTTGGGATTCCTTGCTCTCTTCTATACCTATTATCCTTAGGTTCTGTCTTCTCATTGTATCCTGGATTTCCTGGATGTTTTGGGTTAGGAGCTTTCTGCATTTTGTATTTTCTTTGACTATTGTGTCAATGTTTTCTATGGTATCTTCTGCACCTGAGATTCTCTCTTCTATCTCTTGTATTCTGTTGGTGATGCTTGAATCTATGACTCTTGATCTCTTTCCTAGGTTTTCTATCTCTAGAGATCTCTCCCTTTGTGATTTCTTTATTGTTTCTATTTCAATTTTTAGAACCTGGATGATTTTGCTCAAAACCTTCACCTGTTTGGTTGTATTCTCCTGTAATTCTTTAAGGGATTTTGGTGTTTCCTCTTTAAGGGCTTCTACTTGTTTACCTGTGTTCTCCTCTATTTTTTAAAGGGAGTTATTTATGTCCTTCTTAAAGTCCTCTATCATTATCATGAGATATGTTTTTAAATCAGAATCTTGCTTTTCTGGTGTTTTGTGGTATCCAGGACTTCCTGTGGTAGGAGAAATGGGTTCTCATGATGCCAAATAGCCTTTTTTCTTAGGTTCTTGTGCTTGTCTCTGGCCTTTGGCCATCTCTGGTGTTAGTTGGTATTTATGTCTCTGACTGGAGTTTTTTCCTCCTGTGAACCTGGTAGCCTGTGATCTTAGGTGTGCCAGCACTCCTGGGATATCAGTTCTCTCCAGGTGGGATTTGAGTATGGAGTGCTGTGGCACAGTTTTAGCTTCAGGGGCACTGATGGAACCCAGGCGGATCCTGTCTCCAGCTGCTCCACAGTTCCTGTGCCCTGTGGGCTCCTGATGGATCCCTCTTTGGCCAGTTATTGGAGAGATAGTGGTGGTCTCACCTGTGAACTTAGGAGTGACAGCACTCCTCAGAAACCAGCTCTCTCTCATTGTCGGTTTCTACCCAATTTACCCTGATGGGTTTCTGTGTTAATTACCAACTACAGCAGAAGGAAACTTCTCTTATGTGGGATAAGTGATATACTGATCTATGTGTATCAACATACATCATTAGGAGCTATTTTTATAATGTTCCTTTAGCCAAGTAGTAGTATTAGGTTTCCTTCTAAGCCCATGAACAATCTTGGCACAGATTCTTGAACACTTTAGCAGTTTTAGTAATCAGTTCCTTTCATTCTAATAAGAAGCAGTTTGTTACTCCCATAACATTTGTGTCAAAATTGCAGCATAGTGGTATTTTAGTTCTCTTTCAAATATAATAGACAGTTGTGCTGGGTAAAATAACCTATTTTAGCAATTGTTTTGTTTCAGAACTTCAGAGGTTGCAATAGATATTTCCAACCTCTTCTGGTTTCTTGATGTTTTGACATTATAATAGACTTGACAATTCAGCCTTGCACCTTTCAGTATCTTTTCCTGAATCAAAGTTTTTAATGTTTTAACTATGCTATGTAATGGAGAATGTCTTTTCTCATCCTATTTACTATCCTATAGGTCTTACATCTCTTTCTCTGGATTTGGCATAATTTCTCTTCTGTTTTTATCAAAAATATCTGCTATGCTTTTGAGCTGATACTCTTCTTCTATATTCATAGTTAGAGTTTTTCTTTTAATATTCTACCAAGACAATACCAATTTGAGCTTAAAATTAATCACTGATTTTTCTTATTGAATTACACAATTTCTTCACTTTATTCTCAAGCCTTGAGCCTCTGTTATCTGCATGCTCCATTCTATTGGTGATGATTTCCACTGAGTGTAATATTTAGCTTATTGTATTTTTCATGTCTTGTGTCATTTTAATATTATTTTCTTCATTAATTAAATATCTTCATTGAATTTTATGTTTAATTTTGATGGAACAACCTCATTTTCATTGTGCTCCTAGCCTGGCAGAGATTTAATATATCAGGTGTGTGTGTGGGGGTGTTAGCCAGGTGGAGGAGGGGAGAGGAGATGGAATAAAGGATTATGAGAGGGGGTGACCAGGTCAGGATAATGAGCAGAATGTAAAGTGAATAAGTAAATCATCATCATCATCATCATCATCATCATCATCATCATCACCACCACCACCACCACTACCACCATCATCATCTGCCTTTTTCCTTCCATCATGAATTTTGATGAGTTTTAATAACTTCATTTGCTATTAGAATTTCTTCTTTTGAGATGTATCTATTTAAATCTTTTGCATAATTTTAACTATGACTTTACTCCAAAGCTTTATGTTTTTTAAATATGTTCAGGGTATAAATCATTTGTCAAGTGACTAATCTGCATTTTTCTCATTTTGCATGTCTCAGCACAATGATAAATATAATGGAATATTTACAGATTGGTATAGCATCATCAGTCTCCCTAAAACTTTTATATGATCTACTGATGAAAGAAAGAGTCGCAATTCAGTAACATTCATATGAGAATTTTGAAAATGGACCCAATAGCTTGAAAATGTTAAGTGCATTTATGAATTTGTAGCTCATGTTTTTCAGTAATGAGGCTTGATATTTTATAGTTGGCATATTATATTTTGTATACATCTCCAAAAACCTCTTATATTTTCTCATGAATATGCAATTGTTTAAGCAGTGAATTAACTCACACATTACTTTGCTAAAATATATATTTTAGCATTGATTGTGGAAACCTAAAGGACATTAGGCTTTCTATCATGTACTGTATTTTTAATAATTCTATATGAATTTATTTTACTAATGTTTAGCTCATGAATCTAACAGACATTAATTTTGAATAAAATAGTGTAAAATTACTGCATTTAGATGTAAATTTTAATTAGTAAAACTTAAGAGATAAAACAGTTTCAACTACAGTAACTTGGAAAGACTACATCATTCTGAAACTTTATCAAAAACTCAAATATTAATGAAAAAATTTTAGTTATATAAATTCCTCAATAACAATGATTAATCGACCTTTTAAAAGGCAAAAAGCCCCATATTTTATGGCTGTTAAAGACACAGATAAATTTATCACATGGAAACTTTTCTGGTATTCAACCCATACAACAGTAAAATGTTGCCTGCTGTGAGAATTTACAGCCATAATATCAGATTCATCCTTCATCCTTTTATTTATTGTAGGCATCTCCAGAATAGTAACACAGTTATAAATGGTGAATTAAATCACAAAAGTACACTAGCAATTCAATCCAAGGCATCCACTAAAGCAAACTAAAACAAGCAAACAAAAAGACTTGGAAAATTACTATAAATAGCCTAATTTGGTTTACAGCTCAGCAACTATAAATACATTCAATTTGTTAAAAGAAGTCTTAAATACATTAATGGAAACTTTAAAAAAATGATGGCAATTCCTACAGGGCAGTGTTTACTAAGTAAGTAAAATAGAGCTCTATAAAAATTTTCATCCAATCAATGAGAATTAATTTGATATCTCTGTAAAGTCAGGTAAACAAATATTGAATATTTCAAACACTTACAAAACCCCCTAACATATATGGAGTATTATGAATAAATTCCATGTATATGTCATTTTGGTTTATTTTTCTTATGTTGCAGTCTTGTGTTTTTACCTTCTTGGTTAGGTTTATTTTGATATTTTATTCTAAATAGGAAGGTGTCCATGACCTCTCTCTCAGTATGTTTGCTGTTGATGTAAAGAAAGGCTATTGATAATGAACATTGGTTTTGTGTTCTGCCATGTTAATGAAATTGTTCATTTTTTCTAGTGGAACTGTTGGGATCAGTTATGTATAATATCAAATCATTTGTAAATGTGATCATTTAAATTCTTATTTTCTTTAGGGTTGTACTTTGATTTCCTGTATTGTCCAATGCTATGCCTATAAGTACTCCCAGGGCTTTATTGAAAAGGAGTGTACTGCTAGACAGCCCTGTCTCATTTCTGGTCTTAATAGCACAGTTTCAAATTTTTCTCCCATTGGATTAATGTTGGTTATGGTTTTGTCCCATGCAGTCTCTGTTCTGTTGAAGTATATTCCTTTCAAGAGCCCTGCTCTTTTTGGAACATTTATTATTAAAGTATATTGGATTTTGTCAAAGGCTTTTTCTGCATTTCTTGAAATGATCATCTGAGTTTTGTCTCTCAGTCCATTTTTATGATTTATAATTCTTGATTTATATTTGTATTTGATTTACTAGAATTTTATTGAGGATCTTTGCACTTATGTTCATTGGGTATATTGACCTGTAGTTTTGTTTTTGGTTTTATGTCTTTACTCAATTTTAGTATTAGAGTAATACTAGATTCATAGATTGAATTTAGGAGGAGTTCACTTATTTCTACTTTTTAATAATTCAAGAAGTATTTGTTCTAAAAGTTGTTTGCTTGCCCAATGAAATTCCATTAGAGAAAACTAACATTTTCCTCTATAAGCAGTTGTGGGTTGGAGACAGCTTCTGGGTTAGGGATGGGGACATGTATCCAATTCCTCTCTTGGTGCTGGGACTCCTGGTTAGTCCCCTGCAGGCCCTGCACACGCTGCTATAGTCTCTGGAGTTTACATGTGCATCAGTTCTATCTTGTTCAGAAGATTTTGTTTCTTTTTTGTACTTTATCAAAAGAACGCAATGCAAACTTTTGGAGTTTCTTTCTTTTTCTTACAGCCCTCTAAAGGACATGTTACAGTCTTTGATTTTGTGGGAATTTTTTGTTTTGTTCTGTTTTGTTTTGGATGTCTATGTGTGCAAACATGTCTGTCTAACTTTTTATTTTCCTGTATTTTTTCTTTGTTTCTTTTTCTTCTGTTTGTTTTCTCCTATTCCAATTCATTTATTTTTATTTTATATTAGTTACTAACTATTTTTAGAGGCTCATTTGTTTTCTAATGAGAAAGAGAAAAAGTGTTTATTTGGGTGGGAAGGGAAGTTGGGAGGAGCTGGAAGGAGCTGAGAGAGAAGAAATCACAATTGTAAGGTATTATATAAAAGAAGCCTATTTTCTCTGTAAGTGTTCCTCTTCAGTTCTCTCAGTGGTCCCTGACTCTTCCACAAGATGGCCCAAGCTAGTCCTATTATTTGGCTATGGGTCTCAGCATCTGTTTCTAACACCTGCTGGATGAATCCTCTCAGAAAACAGCTATGCTAGGGTCCTGTCTACAAGCATAGCAGAGTATTATTAATAGTGACATGGGGTAGCTCTCTCCTATGAGATGGGTCTCAAGTTGAGCCAGTCATTGGTTGGCCATTCCCTTGGCCTCTGCTCCATTTTTGTTCTTGCACTTCTTGTAGGCAGGACAATTTTTGAACCAAAGGTTTTATGAGTTTTTTGCGGTCCCACTTCCTCCACTTGAAGTCCTACCTGGCTACAGGGACTAGCCACTTCAGGCTCCATGTCCCCCTGCTGCTAGGAGTCTCAGCTAGGATCATACACATAAACTTCTGGGAGCCCAGCCCTCTCTCCCCAATTTCCCCATACCTGATACCTATTCCCAGTTCCTTTCCCCCCCTTTCTTCCACCGAGTTCCCTCACTCCATCTACTTCCTATCACTGTTTTATTTCCCCTTCTGCGTGAGATTCACACATCCTCCCTTGAGTCCTCCTTGGTATTTTGATTCTTTGGGTTTCTGAAGGAGCTCACAGAAACTGAACTCCTAACCATAGAGCATGAACAGGCTGAACCTAGGCCTCCTACACATACATGCCAAATGTGCAGCTTCTTCTACATGTAGGTCTCCATCAATTGGAGTGAGGTCTGTCTGACTCTGTGGCCTGCCTGTGGATCCAGATTCCCTAGCTAAGATGTGTTTTCTGGCCTCAGCCATAGAGGATGCTCTTAATCTTGCTGCTGTAACTTGTTGTGTAGTGTATAGGAATTGGAATGAGAGGTGGGACCCATGGGATGAATTCATCTTCCCTAAGGCTAATGGAAGGGGGAAAAGGGGAAAGGGAGTGGGAGGATAGGACTGGGAGGAAAGGAGAGAGGAGGGTTGTGATCAGGCTGTAAAGGGAATAAACAACATGGATTGGCAGGATTAATATAGTTAAAATGGCCATCCTGCTGAAAGCAATTTACAGATTCAATGCAATCCCCAACAAAATTCCAACTCAATTCTTCACAGACATAGAAAGAGCAATTCTCAAACTCATATGGAATAAGAAAAAACCCAGGATAGCAAAGACTATTCTCAACAATAAAAGGACTTCTGGGGGAATCAGCTTCCCTGACCTCAAGCTGTACTACAGAGCAGTAGTGAAAAAAGCTGCATGGTATTGGTACAGTGACAGGCAGGTAGATCAATGGGATGTAATTGAAGACCC
The DNA here is from genome assembly GCA_019843965.1 of Rhynchomys soricoides. Classification (NCBI taxonomy): domain Eukaryota; kingdom Metazoa; phylum Chordata; class Mammalia; order Rodentia; family Muridae; genus Rhynchomys; species Rhynchomys soricoides. The sequence goes on from JADRCH010000245.1 coordinate 495,309, forward strand.
AGAAATGAACCCACACACTTATAGTCACTTGATCTTTGACAAAGAGCCAAAACCATCCAGTGGAAAAAAGACAGCATTTTCAAAAATGGTGCTGATTCAACTGGCAGTCTACATGTAGAAGATTGCGAATTGATCTGTTCCTATCTTCCTGTACAAAGTTCAAGTACAAGTAGATCAAGGACCTCCACATAAAATCAGATACACTGAATCTAATAGAAGTGAAAGTGGGGAAAAGTCTCAAACACATGGGCACAGGGGGAAAGTTCCTGAACAGAACACCAATGGCTTGTGCTCTAAGATCAAGAATCCACAAATGGGACCTCATGAAATTACAAAGCATCTGTAAGGCAAAGGACACTGTCAATAACACAAAATGGCAACCAACAGATTGGGGAAAGATCTATACCAATCCTACATTTCATAGAGGGCTAATATCCAATGTATATAAAGAACTCAAGAAGCTAGACTCCAGAGATCCAAATAACCCTATCAAAAAATGGGGAAAAGAGCTAAACAGAAAATTCTCAACTGAGGAAACTCAAATGTCTGAGAAGCACCTAAGGAAATGTTCAACATCCTTAGTCATTAGGTAAATGCAAACCAAAACAACCCTGAGATTCTACCTCACACCAGTCAGAATGGATAAGATCAAAAACTCAGGTGACAGCAGATGTTAGTAAGGATGTAGAGAAAGAGAAACACTCCTCCATTGCTGGTGGGAATGCAAGCTGATACAACCTCTCTGGAAATCAGTTTGGTGGATCCTCAGAAAAATGAACATAATACTACCTGAGGACCTAGCTATACTACTCCTGGGCATATACCCAGAATAAAGACACATGTAATAAAGACACATGTTCCACTATGTTCATAGCAGCCATATTTATCATAGCCAGAAACTGGAAACAACCCAGATGTCCCTCCACAGAGGAATGGATACAGAAAATGTGGTACATTTACACAATGCAATACTACTCAGCTATTAAAAACACTGGCTTCATGAAATTCTAAAGCAAATGGATGGAACTTGAAAATATCATCCTGAGCGAGGTAACGCAGTCACAAAAGAATGAACAAGTTATGTACTCACTGATAAGTGGTTATTAGCCCAAAAGTTCGGAATACCCAAGAGTCACTTCACAGCAACCATTGGGCTGAGTGTGAGGTCCCAGATGGAGGAGTTGGAGAAGGGACTGAAGGAGTTGAGGGAGTTTGTAGCCCCATGGAGGAGCAACAGTGGCAACTGGCCTGATCCCCCTCCCCCGATACTCCTGGAGATTGATCCACCAACCAAGGAATACACATGGAGGGATCCATGGTGCTGGTCACATATGTGGCAGAGGAGGGTCTTGTTAGCCCTCAAGGGGAGTAGAGGCCCTTGGTCCTAGGATGTGAGATGCTCCAGTATAGGTGAATACCAAGGAGGGAAGAAGACAGTGTGTGGGTGAGTGGGTGGGTCAATACCCCCAGAGAGGCGGAGGGGGGGGGAAGGGAATGGGGCAGTTTCAAAGGGGAGATCTGGAAAGGGGGAAACATTTGAAATGTAAATAAAGTATTAAAAAGAAAAAGAAAAAAAAAGAAAAGAAAAAAAGAAAGAACTGTAGCCAGGAGCTCAACAGGGTATAAAACTAATAATATCTGTTATTTATTAAGTATCCATTATCTGCTATTTTCCCTACATACACTCCTCAAATTAGTATTTAGTAATTAATTAATATTTATTTAATTCTTTGGCTGTCATTCTTTTTTGAATGTTTTTAGATGTTATCTTTTCCTTATGTTATTGGGTATTATCAGGTTATTATTTTTGTCTACAACCTATAACCAATATTTTCACCTATAATATGTGTTTATTCATCTATGATGAATTTTTATTCAGTGCTTTCTCTCAGTCTATCATTTTGGAGATTAAAAACCCAATTGCAAACTGTTGAGTAACTCATCCTCTTCTTGAAGGCTCAAACTTAAGAAAGTAGAAATGAATTTTTTCACATAGGCTTTTTTATTAATGTGTATTTTTGCCTATCACATGCCTGGCTCTTTCCACAGATTTCTTCAATTAATCTGTAAAAGCCCCATGAGAAGGATCTTTGCAGATAAAGAAGCATACTTCAAAGGTAAAGAAACCTACCTGAGGGTATTCGGCCCCTCTGTAGAGACACCAAACTTGGAAGCCAAATGGTTCTTACTCAAGATGCTGAGCTCTTTCTTGTCTTCATAGAAGCCTCCATCCTGTGTTTAGATCGTGCATATAACTCAGACATGAGCTAAAATGCCCAGCAGCATCTTTCAGAACTGAAGTTCCTTGGTCTGTATCACCAGCATGTCAGTTCCAACATTCACCAAGATTTCTAATCTAGAAGACCTCTCTGTCCCTGTTGCTTCACTAATTCCTGCACAGCTCAGATCTCTCTTCCCATAATGCCTTACTTCATCTGTTCTCAGCAAAATGAGTACAAATCTTTGACTTACTAAACCACCCATCACTGGAATTATACACTTTTATGCTTGACCATATACCACAACAGAGTCTAGCAGTCATCTTCCTCTATTGAATGATAAAGTAGCATACTATACTAGAGTCACTATGACCTTAAATAAGTCACCAACACTGTCTAAACCTCAACTTTCTCACCTTTGTATAGTTGTTCTCAAATGTCTCCATAATTTTAAAAATGCAGTCTCCATAGTGACTACCTGGACCAATGGATGGGAAGGGTGGAACAAGACTGGATACAATCAGGGCATATTCTATGCACATATGAAAATTCCACACTGAATGTAATTAAATTATATGACTAATACACATGAATAAAAACATATATAGAAAAAGTTAATGAAAAAAGAAATATATTTTCAATATAAAAGTTAAAGCATTGGTTTTATTTGTTGATGGTCTAGTAGAATTCTGCTGTGAATCCATCTGTGGCTGAACATTTTTGTTTTTTTAGTCAGGAGGCTTTTTATTTTAGTTTCAGTGTTAGTTATTAGCTAAATTTACATATAGATAAATTATTTACATATAATCAAATTTCAACTCCATTACTACTGCAGGAAGTTACTCACTGTATGGTTTTGATAAAAATTAAAAAATAAACATAAATATATTACTAAAGAAGACAAACCAGTGAATACTACAACCCTGTAATATACAATTAAAATGATTTATTCTGACCATTCACAATATAACCTAGAGTGTAGAACTGACATCCTCAAAATTAATAAGAATATACTGACCAGACCTCAAATTTTTACATACTGCCATTAATTTAATTAATTTACATATCTTCATAATGTGATATTGTATATTGTGTGCTATAACGTGTTATTAAAAATTCTTAATGGCACACACTAATAAATGGGAGAACAAACTGGAGCAAAGGCCAATAAGTTCTACCTGTGAGAGACTGAGGCAGGAAGATGGAACAGAGTCTGACTGGAATACAAAGCTGAGTCTCTAAAGAAAAGCAAGTTATAAAATGAAACATATTTTTCACCACAGTGACAGTTAAAACTTATTGACAACTTGACAGTATTGTCATCAGTCCCTAGGCATGTTTGTGAGGGACTTTCCTAATTAGGTTAATTGAAGGGGAAGGCCCACCTTCAGCATCAGAATTAATAAAAAGGGGTGAAATGATCAGGAACAGCTTCTTGACCGTAGATTCGGTGTGATCAGCAGCACCCCACTTCTGACACTCTTCTTCTGAGAGAATGGGTTGCAATCCCTCAGACTCGAAGGCAGCATCAATACTCTGTTCCTTAAGGTACTTTTGTCATGATTTTTATGGAATGAAGAAAAAAGTACAGCTTCTTCTACCTCTTTTTTTCTCTTCCTCCTTATTCCTCCCTTGATCTCTAATTGAGAGTGTGTGTATGTTTATGTGTTTATTGACAAAACAGTAGGAGCTTGCAAAATACATTTTTACTTTTAAACACAAATGTAAGAAATAACATGCTGAAGCAGTGTGAAGAAAGAGCAAACCAGTTTCATCATTTGTTATAGGTCTCTGTAAGTGGACTGTTGATCACTACCTGCTTTAACTTTGTGGGTTTGGGTAAATGAAAAACGTTAACAATTTCTTGAAATTTCCAGATTAATGGAGTGCAGGTTTCCATGTATTTCCTACCTTAGTTTATATTTTTCTGTGGTCTATTTTAATGTTTCCTGTTCTTTTCTGTGTCTGATATTTGGGGACAACTCTTTCTTTCTGTGGTCAATTGGGACAAAGGTCTATGAATCTTGTTTATCTTTTCAACAAACCATTTCTTGGATTTTTTTCCCCTGTTTCTATTTCATTGATTTCTACTTTGAGTTTTATCATTTCTTGCCATTTAGCATGTTTGGGTTTTCTTTCCCACATTTTTGAGTTGCTACATTATAATTTTGCTTGATTTAAATTTCCTACTAGGATCTCTCAGCCGAGGTTCTTTCTTATGAGGTAATGATTCTTAAACTCACCACAGAACTCTCATAATTGTTAGTTCAAAATACAAATAGATTTGGCAATTTTCTAGTGCATTGCCGTAAGTTCATCAGATAAAGCCTTAAATTGAAGCTAGATATATGATATGGTTATAGTGTTTTAGTAACTTCATGCATGCTGTGGAATAATATATTGACTTATCAAATGTCTTTTTCTCTATGTCTCTTTTTAAGGCTCATTCCAGAAATGCTAATAGTCTGCATAGTGAGATATTGTGGGATATTCTTTTGTATCGGTTAAGACATTTATATTATAGCAGGGGCAAAATAAATTTAAATGCATTTTATGAGTCTTCTACTTTTGTCAAATGTCTAGGCATTCAGTGGTCTGGGTGATGTTTAGTTACTTCTACTTAGATGAAGAACTTGTTACATTGTATCCTTCCGTAACTAAAGGAGGCAAGTAATGCTTAAAGGACTACTTTTTGTTTTGAAGAACTTGGAGTGCTCATGTCTATGTGTTTTTTTGAACCATTTCTAAGTGAGCCGAACATTTAAAAGACTCAGCAGGAAAGCTATTCGAAGCTTTACGAGCTTCGTACAGGAAAGCTGTACGAAGATCCTACACCACCAGTTCATTTGCTTTACACGCCAGTAGCAGACAAGAATGCTGCTCAGGCCTTCAAAAGGTCACAGTAGATTCACACACAAACCTCTCAAGATTGTGAAGCAAAGCTCTGCAATCCTCTGCAGGTAACTGTGTCTCAGAACCAGTTTTGGGGAGTAAGTGAAATGACTTGGTAGGTCAAGTGCTTGCTACTCAAGAATTAATACATGATTACAGGCCCTCAGTGTCCATATAAAAGTGACACACGGAGACACAGGATCTATAACTCCCACAGGGTCAGAAGCAAGCAAATCTCTAAAGGACATAACCGACCTAGTAGAATCACTAAGATATGCGGATGGGGGACTCGAAATAAAAGCTAAAGTGCTGAGCTGTAAAAAGAATAAAAAGGAAAAAAGGAAAATATATTTATATTCTGTATATATTAATTAATGCTGGAAATTAAAACAGTGGCAGTTATTTCTTGGCCATCAAGTTCTCCAAATAATCACACAGAAACCATTTACTATTACAAAGTTTAGGCCTTAGCTGATCAGCCTCTCAACTAGCTCATCTAAGTTAAACCAACCACATAACCCCTTCCAGCCATGTGACTAACTATGCTTTCCAGGCCCATAGTCATGTCTATTTTGTCTCTGGTCTCCTGGTAAAAAAGGACTTCCTCTTTTAATTTCCTAGAGTTCCTTTCTCCCTCCCAAGAAATCCCCCCTGCACTCTACTGCTTAGTCACAGACTTTAGCCTTTTACTGACCAGTTAACTTGGTTTTCACAAGAAAAGCTGGAGGACATTAGAATCTGCTTGTCATGGGGCAACCAGATCTTGGTGGATAGAATATAACATTTAAATACATAGCAGACTCAGACCAACCCCAACAGCAATCAACAGAGGAAGCCCAAAGTCAAACTCTGGACTCCACATGCACATGTGTATATGAGGTCACACACACACTCATGTACATAATCACAGGAACGATTGTGTGTGTTACACACATAAATGCAAAGCTTAGGCCTATACAAACACTATTATCAAATAAAAGCTGTATATATAACACTAGGCCTGAAGAGGACCGACATACACCAGAGTCAAGTAAAGTGAAGCTACGGTTCGTGGTGTGAATTTATCTTGCCTCTTCTATCCTATACATATGGTTTCATAGGGAGTTATATAATATCACTCACCCCGAAAGAGAAAACAATCAGTTTACATGATTAATGTTGACACTGGAAACTGCTGAGCTGGAACATTGAATCCCACTTCTGATACAATTAAATATTTTAATTTTTATAAGAATATTAAATCCTCTGTATAGACAGAAGTTCTGTGTTTATCTAGTTATTCCATTTGATTGGTAGAACAGATAACCAGGAATGCACTGTCACAATTATTAATGATGAATTTTTTTCCTTAGAATAAACAGTTGAAAAATTGGTAGCAAGGAAGTATGTATATTGATTGATATCTCAGATTGAGCAAATAATGGGCAAAAGTGAATTTTTGATCAATATCAGTGACTGGCACTAGATGACCTCAGCGCAGGAGGACTCTAATAATCAAATATGTGGCATTGAACATGAACAGATGCCAGCATTAGCCTGTGAATTCCAGTCATTGCTAAGTGGACTCAAGAGAAAATTAGCAATAGTTTGTGAGATAGATGTGATTCAGGAACTCATCTTAATTGACAGCTGTAACTGGCCTTGTTATACTTCTGCTATGTGTTTGATCCACCAGCTCAACACTGAGTCTTTAACATGAAACCTTTCTGTGCTGATCATGGAAAGTTGCTATTAGTAGGATAACAGCGTGGATAGAATAAGTTAGGCTTCCTCTATCATAAAAAGGTAGTTTATTCTTCTTATAATCCCTTCTAATGTGGATAAATTTTCTGTCTCTGTATTCAGTGTTTCATTTAGAAGTACCATCTATGATAATATAGAATGTCTCATGCATCTGATGGCTTTTTCTTTGTTCATGATGCTTTGTTTCTGAGCAAGCAACTTCTCTCCTTAGTAAATGAACAAAATAAATGCAGCATTTAGCTGTGGTCATGAAATTGGCTAGTATTATGCTTCCTGTCATTATGAAACTATCAGCTTGAGAACTGCAAAAGACTGTTTTATTTTAGAAGGAAAATAGGCTTATTTAGTACATTACCCACAGCAGTGCATACAAACTATTAACCATTATAAAAGACTTTTTGATTTTTAATTCTAAAACCTTGCAGGCCAGGACAGATTTATTCAGGAAAGTGTACTGACTCTGAGTCAGGATCTTACTTTTCATGGGATTTCTTCATAAGCAGGATTCATGAATCCAAGAATCCAAGATAGAAATTAAAATGGCATTGAAAATAACATCTTTCAGTCTTTTATTAGATTTTAAACTATTCTGTCACTACAGTCTTGTGTTCTAAGTACCAACAGACAAAATATTCTTTAGATAAGGAAATACTCAGATATTTCAAAATTTTATGCAAATAGGAAAGTAATGCTACTACATGGCTGGATAGTGTACTTAACCCTTAATGACAAAGCAATGTTTGGCTGCTCAACCAACATGGAGAATGGGAAATGTACACTTCATTAAAAAGAAATCCATGTAGTTTTCCACTGTGTTAGCATATCTTATGGTCAAAATACAAATAAATACTCTAGTATAGTAAGGATTAATACTAGTTCATGCTTTATAGGAACAGAATTTTAGATATCTCCACAAGGAAAAGAAAACCAATTAGTGGAGGTGATTTCTTAGGGAAAAAGAATTGTGATGGTTTAAATAGCCCCCCATATACTCAAAATTTGAATGTTTGATTATCAGAGAGTAGCACTATTATGTGTGGACTTGTCTGAGTAGGTGTAGCCTTGTTAGAGGAAGTATGTCACCCAGAGTGGACTTTGAGGTCTGAGATGCTAAAGCCATGCCCAGAATTTTGATCTTCCTGCTGTTTGCTGATCAGGATCCTTCTTCTTCTGCCTATGTGCCACCATGCTTTCCATCATGATGATAATGGACTAAACCTCTGAACCTGTAAACCAGACCCAATTAAATATTTTTTTTTTATTTGTAAGTGTTGCTTGGGTTATGGTGCCTCTTCACAGAAATAGAAACCCTAAGTAAGACAGGAATACGCATGGTATGTGAATAATAGATGATAGTTCAGGTGACAGAAATTAGGACTGTAGTATCCTTTATTATGCTGTGTGTGTGTGTGTGTGTGTGTGTCTGTGTGTATGTGTGTGTGTGTATGCACAGATGTGAAAACATACATAAATGAGCATGAATGCATGTATTTAACATATGTGCTTTCTTTCTTCCATGTCTTATCACCTTCCTATAAGATAAGGTACAGTTATCTTATTAGCTACAATGTAAGAACTGATGATTTTATATTATTTCACCTCTCTTCTGACATTTTGAATATGAGAATAATATTATACTGGGGCTCCATGCTTCTTCTGAGGAAATGATTAATGTACTTTCTTTGTACATATTAATATAATTCAAGTTAAGTCAATCTATGACCTTGTTATTATATTACGTGTATATTGCCAGGGTTTTGTAAACTATGGAAACATTGGTTTCCATAGTTGTAAATGAACGCCTCACTGACAAGGAGTAGGCTAATGATGCTAACTCTATGTGTCTATTTGGTGTTTGCTTTTGGGTGAGATTATCAACTCAAAATAGATTAAGATTTCAGTATAAGACTTGCAAATATGGAGTGGACATGTCTCATCTGTTAGGAGTAGTGCTTAAGAACAAGAGAAAGAAGTTCAAGTCTCAGCACCCATGTAAAAAGTTGATTATTCAACAAGCCCCTATAACTTCAAAAGCAAGCAACACCGTTTCTTCTTATGACCTCTGCACATGCACAGAAACAAACACTGGCACACACATGTGTTTAGACATACATATACTCATATACACAAACAGACAAACAGAAAGGTAGATTTATATGATTGATAAATAGTAGATAAATAGATGATATAAATAGATAGATGATAGATAGATATGTAGATGATAGATAGATAGATAGATAGATAATTTAAATGACTATGTGTCACCTAGGATCATAATACTTCCCCACAAGAGCCATAGACTATAACAAAAGAGCAGAGTTCAAGGTAGGATAAACATCCTTTAGAGTTGTTGCTCAGGAAAGTTAAAGAGACTCTCCAAACAATATAGACTATTAACCTTGCCTTTCTTATACCCCAAGACATGAAAGACTGAGAACCCAGCATACTTTAGAATAGAGCTAAGGGGATTCTAGCTGAAACTGACACACACAAACACACTCACATACAAAAACACACACTGAACACTCACAGACTAATACAATAAACAAACAAACAAAACAAAAAGTAAACCAAGAAAATAACAAAAAGAAAAAAACATGTTCTCTGAAGACTAGATTTCATAGCACGTTATGAGACTAGTAAAGAAAAATAAGGGAAATATGCTTAACACTATAGTTTGATAATAAATTTTATACTATTAAGTAGCTTGAGTTTACTATTATGATATTCCATGTAACAGTAATCATGTTTCTATAGAAATGAAAACTTCAAAAAGGAAGAGACTTAAAAGCGATTGAAGAAACTGATATTTAGTAACTCCAAATCCTTTAACCAAAATTACAAAGGATGCTGCCTGTCAATTTCAGGTGGCTTCTGTCTGCATGCCACTGTGAATTATTGTTGTTTTCAACATTTATGTAGTTTTATTAATTCTATTATTCTGATTCATGTGTTTCAGAGAGCTTTAAAGTAAGAAAGACAAATGATATCACAGTGACCTACTTGATTGACTCATATATCCTGAATCTTTAGTTTATTAACCCCATTCATATTGTATGCACTCTTAAATACTGAACTACAAATATATATCAATATGTGTAATAGTTTTGAAATTTTACTGTAGTTTATACGTTGAAGCTATGTGTAGGGTTTTGGTATTTGTTTAATTGTTTAAGTATGTTTTATGGTAGCATATTTTATATGTATTAAAAATATATTAATATTTAATGCCATAAACCACTTTTTACATGTACCTAAGTAGCAGGCATAAATGGAGACATTGTTAGTAGAGCATTGATTTCCAGCGGTTGAGTGCACATAAGCAATAATGCATTAGACAAGGGACAGGTTGTTTTTCTGCATTAGCTGTGAGGTGTCAGGGCAAGTAAAACAATAACAGCAATGTTAATACATCAACTCAAAGTGACAATAGAAATAAGAAAGCTATTGATTTCATAACATCTTTTAAAATATAGAATGAATCCTTGTCTTATGAAGAGAATGACATGCTTATTTATTCCATGTCTGGCATTGTACATGATTTATTTGTCATTTATAGGACATGTTCCACTTTCAGCATTTGAGAGTTAAGAAGACAAATGGTGCTTCCATTTCAAGATGACCTTACAGTTATCTTGAAGTTAGCAAGTATACTGCTCCCAGAACTGCCATCGCTAACTATTTCTGTACAGAGTCAAATTTATTTGGAGTCAGAGGGCTGATCAAGTATCTGAGAAATTTCAAGGAAAGTCCATGAATGCAGGCTGTTTATGTTTTAATGTAAAGGAGCACCAAGTATTTCTCAATACCCAGAGTAGCACAAAGAGATGTTCAAATCAGGAGGCAAGCACATTAATATATGCTCTCGTGCAGGAAGGGAAACAGCAAACATTCAAAATAAATAGACTGAGGAGGGAAAAGTTCAAATAGAGGTAAATATTCTTCTGGAGTGTGTAAAGTTTTGATTAAATAATTTATGTGTATTTTTGTATATTTTTCTACCAGAAAAATATAAAATAATTTTTGTGGCACACTCAAAAATATTCTAGAGAGTATATGAATGTTTTGACCAAAGTTGGTTATGTTTACATAAGTCTGATTAGTTTAATAGCTAGAATATTTTATTTATATATATATAATTTATTGTTTATAATTCTTTATTTGAATTGCCGATAATGAATAGGAAAGAATTTTTGTGTTTACTAGGTCCAGTGAAGAAAGTGAAAACAGACGTGTTGCCCATCACGCTGGGAACCCCTTGACATTCATTTGCTGAGTACAGGATCGATTCAGCTCTCCACCCTTTGCCTTAATGCTCTAACTTGATGTTCTGTGATGACTTCCAGAGTGCTGAATATGGACAATGGAAGAGATGGAGCTCATACTTAAAGCACTGATCTAATAACCCAGTGAACGGGATAAGTCCTTGCAGGTATGATATCTGTATACATTTGTTATAAGGAATATGAATTAAATTAAATATCCATGAGAGGCTTCTTGAACATAACAGGAAACTTGCATAAAACAGATTTTCTTGAACAGAGGATCAACAAACAAACCGTTGAAAGGTAGAGAAGCCTAGTAGAAAATGTTTTCTAGCTTTCAAAATCTCCTTGGTGGGAAAACCTGGCATGCCAACAGCCAAGACCTGCCTTAGACAGGAGAACAACTGCAGCCAGTTCCTGATTAAGCCTGATGATTGTCATGTGGTCTCTGCTTGACTCTTCCAGCACTAGAGGATACTTGTTTTCTTCAAGTGCTGAGCGCTGAAATCCTAGACTTCCTGCACCTTAGGAAGAGTGTAGTGCCAAGCTGTATCCATATCCCCATACTACAACAAGAGGGTCTTCTCTTCACAAGTTGTGGTACAGAGCCCCTCGTTAAGATGTTTGCTTTTATTGCATAACTAGTCTAAGTAATCCTATATTTTGTAGGAAAATAGGCATTACCTTCAAACTATAAGGATATGGGCCACTGTTCTTACATCTCCTGATCCATAAGGAAAGCCGATTCAAACAGCTGGAAACTGTTCAACAGCAAGCAGTGAGGGGAGATGAGATTTAGCCTTTTCAATCAGATTTATTTTTCTATTTTTTTTTTAAAAGCAATGACATATTGTCTCATCAACACATCTAGAAGCTTCTATTTTTGAAGAAGTCTCACTTGTCACTTGTGGAGTGTTGAAACAGAACCTATTTTTTCCCTGAAGAGAACATTCTTTAGCAAAGACAGATTGTCGTATAGGCATATGAATATGTCCTTCATGAAGCAATGCCCGTAGAGACAAGAATATGCTCGCTGTCTGCAGAGCCTGTATGCTAAAACTCGGGCTTTCTACTGTGTCTTTGGCTATGTTTTTTGTTTTTTGGTTTTTTTTGTTGTTGTTGTTGTGTTGTTTTGCCATTCTAGCTCTTTCGGTTTGCATTCCTTTTGAAATCTGGTAGTTCCACTGAGAGCAAAACACCAGTAATTGCTTCTCCAACAGAAAACTATATCAGGTTATTCTGCCTGTTTAATTTCATTTGTTTGTCTGTCTGTTTGTTTAATTAATTAATTAATTTGTGTATATCCTAAACCCTGCTCTCCCTCTTAATCTCTTCATCACAGAGTCTGTCCCCCATCTCCCCTCCCCTTTTCCTCTGAAAAGGTGGGAACACCCCTGAGTACCCGCACCCCATCCTGGCACATCCAGTCTCTGCCAGATTAGGTGCATCTTTTCCCACTGAGGCCAGACAGGGCAGCCATGAAGACTGAGCTTCCTGTCTGCTGCATACAAGGGACCTCGTTTCAGCTTATGTATGTTCTTTGGTTGGTGGCTCAGATTCTGAGAGCTCCCAGGGTCCAGGTTTGTTGACTCTGTTTGTCTTCTAGTGGAGTTCCTATCCACTTCCAAGCTTTCAATCCATCCCCAATTTTTCCGTAAGTGTCATTGACTACTATTTAATGTTTAGCTATGGGTGTCTATTTCTGTTTCAGTTCGCTGTTGAGTAGAGCCTCTCAGAGGACAGTTATGCTAGGCTCCTGTCTGCAAGCACAAAAGAGTATTATTAATAATGTCAGGGATTGCTGTTTGCCTGTGGAATGAGTTTCGAGTCGGGCTGGTTATTTGTCTTTCCTTCCCTGCATTGCTTTTAGATGGAACAAATTTGAGGTCAAAAGTTTAGTGTGTGGCTTTGTGTCCCTGTCCTTTCACTGCCTGGCTATAGCAGGTAGCCTCATCAGGTTCCATGTCCCTACTGTTAGGTATCTCAGCTAAGGTCACCCACATTAACTCCTGGCAGTCTCCCCTATCCCAGGTCTCTGCAACTACCTAGACATTCTCCTGTCCCTACCACCCAAGGCAGCTGCAGATTTCCATTCATTCTCCTAGTCCACTGGGCCTTTCTCCTATCTCTCTGAGCACACGATCCTGCCTCCCGTTTCCCTTCTCCTCCCTTCTCTCCCCTTAGTTCCCTCCATTCCTCTCCCTGTTATGACTATTCTGTTTCCTCTTCTAAGTGTGATTCAAGCATCCTTACTTGGGCCTTCCTTTTTATTTAACTTCTTTGGGTCTGTGGTTTTTCTGTATTTTATGGCTAAAATCTAAAATTCACTTATCAGCGAGTACATACTGATGGGCCTGTGTTACCTCATCCAGGATGATATTTTTCTAGTTCTATCCATTTGCTTATAAAATTCATGATGTCCTTGTTTTTAGTAGTTCTATAGTATTCCGTTGTGTATGAAGGACAGTTTCTTTGTTTGAGGGACATATAGGTTGTTTCCAGTTTCTGGCTATTGCAAATAAAGCCCTTATGAACACAGTAAAAAACTGTGTTCATGTAACTCTAGTAACTTGATAATAGGAAGTATTGCTCATCTTGTTAGATTTACAAATGTGTCTCTGTTTTCTTCTCAGGAAGTTTAGGTGGCACTTTGTCTAAATATTTCCAAAATATCTACATAGTCAAGGCCCCCATGTCCTTGCGGTATGGTGGGGCATCTTTTGGATATATGTCCAGGAGTGGTATAGATCAGTCTTCAGATAGAACTATTTCCAATTTTCTGAGAAACTGCCAGATTGATTTCCCTAGTTGTTTCTGGCCTTTTTTCATCTAATTTGCTTTAATTGTGCTCTAAGAACACTTTGTAATTATCTGGATGAGAGAGAAAGATAAAGTGCAAGTATGTCTACTTCTACCTCAATTATTAAAAAAATCAAATTAATAATGTAAACGCATTTTGTGAATTTAATACAATGTAATTTGTTCAAAAGAAGGAATATATATAAATATATATATATATATATATATATATATATATATATATATTCCTCTTATGTGGGCAACTAATAAAATCACTATTCTATAATAAATATAAAAACATAAAAACTAATTTGGGAAAATCTCAAATAATTTTCACTAAAATCAGAAACAGGCATGTATGTCCACTGTCCTTATTCTTGTTTAATATACTGCATGAAATCTTAGCTAGAGCAATAAGAAGAGTAAAAAAGAACAAGGAAATACAAATAGGAAAGGAGGATCAAACTATGTTTACGTGCAGATGTTATGCTTCTCTACATAAAAGACCCTAAATACTACAACTGAAAACTCTTACAGCAGATAAAAGCACTCAGGAATATAACAGGATGAAGAATCAATATAGAACCTTCAATACTTTTTCTATATGATAACATCAAACACATTGAGAAAGAAACAAGGAAAATAGTACCATTCCCAATAACCTCAAAATCATCCTGGAATAAATCTAACAAAAAAGAAAAAGACTTGGATAAAAAAGCAATCATTCTTTTCTCTGTAACATGACTATGTGAAAAAGAAAGCAAATAAAATTTCAAAAAGTAGAACAGTATATTATATTAGCATTAAACATGCAGTAGATATTTTGAAAGGATTAGATGAACTAGCACCTGAACTTTGAGGTAAAAAAACAGTGACACAATTTGTAAATTTCACAATATGTGCAACACACATTTATATTATTAAGTTCTAGAGTTACATATATGTTCAGGGCCACATAATTTGGAGAATTTAAATATCATATATCTTATTGATTGAAAAGGCAATTGGCAAAGTAATAAAATAAAAGGAAAATGGAAAAAAGTGTTAGTGGAATAATCTTTTTCTTGTTGCTACATTTTCAATTATTTTAAATTTTAAGAAAAGAAACTTTAATTGTATTTAATTGGAGTCAATATTAATTTCTCAATTTCTATCTTAAAATGTTGGGGAATTTTGTACAGAAGTATTATATTTTTATCACTTACATCCCTTAGTCTTCCTCCTCATACCCATGTGTACTATTATGTGTACTATTCCCTTTCAAATTATTGATCTATCTATCCATCAGTGTGTGTGTGTGTGTGTGTGTGTGTGTGTGTGTGTGTGTGTGTGTGAAACTGTAACCTGTAACCTGTCTTTCTTTCAGGCAGTAAAGTTGCTTAGCCTGGAACATACTTTGGAAGCGTAGAGATTGTCCAAGAGGGCAAGGGTCTATAAGCTGAAGGACCCAATTGAGGACACCTCAGTCTCACTTGGGAGGATGAAGAAAGCAAACACAAGTGGGGAGGGAAGGAGGGACCTGGGAGGGAAAGTAGACTGGGATGGGTGGTGGGGGAACTTGATCTGGGATTGGGTGAGGGAAAAGGACTGAAGCCCTGAGGGCCAGCAAAAAGAATGGAAACAGACAACCACCGAAGGTAGGAAGTTGGGGGGAATGCTCCAAAATGCGTCAGAGACCTGGGAGGTGAGAGACTTTCAAGACTCAAAGGGAGGGACCTTAGATGATATGCCCAGCAGTAGGGAGAGGGAATTTATAGAGCCCACCTCCAGCAGTAAGACAGGGCTTCAAATGAGGGAGGGGGTTGCCATCCCACAGTCAGAACCCTGACCCATAATTGTTTCTGTCTGAAAGAACTACAGGATTGAAATGGAGAGGAGCCTGAGGAAAAGAAGATCCAGACAGGCCCAAAGTGGAATACAGCTCAAGCGGAGGTTCCAAGGCCTGACGCCATTGCTAAGGCTATGGAGCACTCACAAAAAGAGATCTAGCAGGACTGCACTTGGAAGACCCAAAAAGCAACTAAAAGACTCAGATACAGACATTTGCACCCACCCAATGGACAGAAGCTTCTGACGTCTATGGTTGAATTAGGAAAAAACTGGAAGAAGCTGAAGAGGAGGGCAACCCTATAGGAGGACCAACAGTCTCAATTAACCAGGACCACCAAGATCTCTCAGACACTGGACCACCAACCAGGCTGCATACATCAGCTGATATGAGGCCCTCAACACATATATAGCAGAGGATTGCCAGGTCTGTGTTCAATCAGAGATGATTCACCTAACCCTTAAGAGACCAGAGGCCCCAGGGAGTTTAGAGGTCAGATGGGGTTGGGGGTGGAGGGTGGGACAACCTCATTGAGACAGAAGGGTGGAGAGGAGGTATGTGAGGTGAAATATTTGGAGGGTAGCCCAGTGGGTGGTGAATAAAATCTGGAGTGTAATAAATAAATAAGGAAAAAATAATAAAAATTGTCATTTTTTCTTTTTGCATGACATGTTTTTTATACATTTAACACAGTTACTTGCATGTTAGAAAAGGCCATTAACAGAAAACTAATTTATAATAAACTTACAGATCAGTGCTTACTATAACTTTAACTATTAAAATAAAATGAAAAATACTCATTTCTTCTTTTGTTTCAACATCTATGGAGAAATAATTTAATTTAAAGTTATCTAACATTATTATTAATTATATAATTTTGTAGTTACTTCACTGTATTGTAACAATGTGTTTCATTTCTCTTTTTAGTCAGTTATTATTATTATAGTTTTAAACACTTAATATTATATTCTCACCATATTGTTATTCTTTCAATGAAGTATAAATGAAATTCCTTGGGGTCTTCTACCTTCTTGTAGCTCAATTTTTTCTTATCTGGTCACAGAAATAATGACTTACTGTTTTAAGGCATTCAAAAAAATGAGCAACTGAACAACATTAGATTCCATAGAGATTGAAATGTAATGCTCTGCTGGAGTACTTTGAATGCTCACAATCTAGCTGGATTACTGAATAGCTATGAGCACAAAATGCATGAAATTTCTGCATATTGTCAATTTGTTTTGTTTTGTTTTTCACCTATTAGCTGGCTAAAATGGATGAAATATACCAAAATATCTTCCACACTTCTTAAATTACATATTGAAATAAGAATTTTTTTCTTTGAAGTTTTCCTATACCATTTTACAGCAATGGATAGACTTCTCATTCAAGCAAGAACCTCCTTGAGATGAATTAGACATGAACTCTCCAGAGACAGAGTGTACAGATCAAAATTAGAGTTTTCTTAGATTTTTTTGGCCAAATATTATGAAGTATATAGAAAAGTAATAAGACAAAGAACCTGTACAAGTAGTCACAAATTAAATTATGGAGGTCACTATGAACTACAATAGACAATATGTTCTAAAGGATACACACTAAGCCTGTCTTAATACTCAATCACTCCAGTTTCAATTATACACACATTGGAAAATTCTAAAGCTATAAAAGAGGGGAAATCTGTGTCTGTATACAACCCCATTAATCTGCCATTCCCAATATTACTTAGTTCGACTACGACTCGAATGCTTGATGTATCAGTCATACTGATCAATATTGAGCCACAGTATAAAATTTTCTACAATAAACTACTAAGATGTATTGTGATTGGAACATATCCCAAACGTGGATTTCCTTTTCTGATGTCTTTACCAGTACTGATATATGGATGTTTACTGAGTATAGTCACTGACAAGAATCTTGAGTAGCATTATCTATAACAAAGTACCTCATGGTATGTCAAAAAAGTTGTGAAAATGATTATGCTTTAAAACCTATGAGGATACTCTCATATACTATGCTGGACAAATTGTTGATTTAATAGTCAGGGAACTGTCTCCCTGATGACACAACTAAAGCATTAGTTTGGAGAAAACCCTACAAGGACAATCTTTTTTTAAGATATAGTACATAATTATACCAATGCTGCTGCACACACATCAAGAACCATGATTGGATGGACTTGGCAGTAGCCTATTTGCTATTATTTATTTTTTATACTTCCTAACTTCACAATTCCAACTTATAACAACTTAGAGACCTTAATCCTAACCAAAGTATATTCCTTCTATAAACAACATTGGCAGGAATATCATAAAACTTAAATCCATATTCCTGTTGGATATTCTGTGATCTTCATGTTTGATAACCAACATGGAAATTAGAGTTATATTCCTGTTAGGGAAGTTGATCCTGCTAATCATGAAGATGGATGAGGATGATTGCCCCACATAACAGGATCAATTATTGCAACCTTATAATTGATTTTTTTTAACTCTAATCAGATGTCTCAAATATACCATGGATATTAGGGTATGAGGCAAACAATTGAGAAAAAAATTTAGATGTGTGTTTAATAAAATATGCATTGAATCATAAAGAAAAAACAGTGATAACCTTAGAATAATCTAGGGTAGTATAGCTATTATGCTTCATATTAATTTCCATATTTTCTACCAAGTTTGACCATAAATTATATTAAAACAAACATAATAGAATGAAATTAATATATCATAATTTCAAGTGGAGCAGAAAACTATAAAGAGTAAATGAAACATAGTCATGTGGTGCCTGACCCAGTGACTTAAGCCTCCTGTACTATTGTTCCCTTTCTCAAAGATAACAATCCTACTCCCTGCTTAGGAAATGTTTTCAGGATGCTACCATTATAATAAATCCTTGTACACACACTGAAAATGTCTGTATACTTAAACTTTCCAGGCATGTTTCTTAGTATGTCAGGGAACATCACTGCAATAGGAAAGTCTACTTCATCGATTTCAGTGAGTAAAACTTATGCTTTAATTTACTTCTAGACATTTTCTACAAAGTCAGGCTGAACAGAAACTTTATGGAGTGCCTGGCAAATTTTCACTTATGATGAGTTAGTGCCTTTTCTTGACATACTATGCTGAATATTAAATAGTCTTTCAGTTTCACATAAATTTATTCTTCCTGAGTATACCCCAGGATGAATTTTTTACCATGTACATTGTAATTGAGATACAGTTCAAATCAGAAGAGATCAATTCTTCTATTAAATATCCCAATTATTGCTCTGGATTTCTTTAGGCAGAAACATTTTTGAGGTATCATGAATGTGGCTTTGTTGTAATTTCTAGTAAAATTTCTTTAGATCCTACCCCTGAGTAAAGAACGAAAGTCACCTACTGACTTTTGAGAAATAGAGGTGTAGCTTCTACCAAGGGTAAGCCTCAATAAAAAGTGGTCAACCCTGAAATTTTGTTTACTAATGTCACATTAAGTAAACTGAAGTCTCTCTCTCTCTCTCTCTCTCTCTCTCTCTCTCTCTCTCTGGGAATCACAAATTGGAATCAAAAGAAGGCCAGTTTCAGAGAGAGGAGGAATTAGAAGGGTAAGCTCAGAAGGATAGCAAATCCTTGCTGACCTCCATATGCAATGTTAAGAGCATATGAAGAAAATTCCCAGCATACTTGACTTCCCCTGCAAATTTATGGCTAAAGATTGCTCTCCTACAGGTAATGCTCCTACCATGATTAGTTAAGCTCAAGTTCTTGGTCAGCTATATATAGGAAGCTCTGCCTCCTGATTCAGGCATACCCAAAGATTGACTCCTTGCCTATGCTGCTGAGATTCTAGGAAGCTGTGACTTATTCATCTTAGATTCAAGTCAACCTGATTTCAGTTATTCTGTGCTTATATCCATGTTTCATTTTTTTAATTCTTTTACCACCCCAGTCAGATCAATCCTTCAAGCCACATGAGGCTCCACATTGACCAGTAGTGGTCTTTGTGTAAAGAACAATCTATTTCTTGAAGGAGATGATGAGAGAGTGTGACCAAAATAAAATGTATAAAATTCTTAAAGAAGTAGTAGTAGTAGTAGTAGTAGTAGTAGTAGTAGTAGTAGTAGTAGTAGTAGTATTTAGGAATTAACTGTGCTTTCTAGGCATAAATATATCACAGTCTAAAATATCAAGTCATGACAGTCGATTCAGTTAAATATATTCTATGGCAAACATCCATCATGAATTTTGGGTCATGTATTGAGCATAACATTAAGCCAAATTTAATAATGTGAGGTTTATTTTTATTTTTGCTTCCTTAATAGATGTGAAGAAGTTGAGTTCCTTTTTTATGGACAAGACTCCTGTCATCCTGAGCAAGTTTTGTGTCCATCTCAATAATAGCCTTTACAGAAAGAAGATAGGGACAATCAGGAAAGGTGAGCTGCACTGTTGTCCTTTGAATTCCATTGTCAGGCCCATGGTTTGCTGCTCCCTCCTTCAGGAGGCATACAAAGTGCCAGGAATATTCAAGTTACATCCTTCACCCCCCCATTCCAGGTCCACCTGGGGCACAGCCAGCAGAAGTGAGCAAAATGCTGTGTGTCCCAAATGGCCCACAGCTCTACCTGCCTTCCTGAGGAGGTCTGCAGGGCCTCGAATATTCAGATCTACAAGGGGCATAGCCAGCAGAAGTGAGTAACCTGCTGTTCCTGAACTCCATTATCAGGTCCACAGCTCTGCCTGCCTCTGTGATAACACTTGCCAGTATCAGGAACATCTAGCCAATGCCAAAGAAAAATCCTGATGTCTGAAGATCAGCATAAGAACACAATGAACAATAGTCAGGGCAATATGGTACCACCAGAGCCCAGCTCTCCTTCTATATCAAGTCCTGGATATCCTAACAAAGCCAAAGCACAAGAAGATAATCTTGAATTCAATCTTATATAGATGATAGAGGCCTTTAAAGAGGACGTGAATGATTTTCTTAAAGAAATACGGGGAAATACAATCAAATGTGTGAAAAAATGAATAAAACTGTTCAAGATCTAAAAATGGAAATAGAAGCAATAAACCAAGGGAATCCTGGAGATGAAAAACCTAGGGAGGAAATCATGAATTACAGATGCAAGCATTGCTAACAGAATAGAAAAGATAAAAGAGATAGAAGAAATCTTATGCTTAAAGGATACAATTGAAGAAATCAATACATCAGTCAAATAAAGTTTATATCTATAAAGTTCCTGACACAAAACCTTCAAAAATCTGGGACACTATGAAAAGACCAAACCTAAGAATAATCATGATAGAAGGAGAAGATTTCCTGGTCAAAAGCCCAGAAAATATTTTCAATAGAGTCATAGAAGAAAATTTCCCCAGCCTAAACAAAGATATGCCTGTAATTGTACAAAAAGATTACAGAATATCAAACAGATTCGACCAGAAAAAAATATCCTTCTGTGAAGTAATAACAAAAAATGCTAAATGTATAATATATTAAAATGTAAATAATATTAAAAACTGCAAAGGGAAAAGACCAAATAACAAATTAGGGCAGACCTATCAAAATTATACCAGATTTCTCAAAGAGATTCTAAAAGTCAAAAAGACTAGGACAGATATTTCTCAGACTCTAAAATACCACAGATAACAGCCCAGACTACTATACCCAGCAAAACTTTCAATTACCATAGATAAAGAAATATATTTCATGATAAAAACCAAGTTTAAAAAATATCTATTCACAATACAGCTGTATATAAGATACTAGAAAGGAAACTTGACTCAAAGGAGTTTAACTATACCCAAAAGAATGCAGGAAAAAAAAATCTCCACACCAGGAAAGCAAAGGAAGGGAAGAACACACATATATACACACAGACAAACACACACACACACACACAAATGCAGGCACACTCATATGCACACACATACTACCACCACAACCATCAAAATAACAGAAATTAACAATTAATGGTCATTAATATCTCTCAACACCAATGGGCTCAATTCCCTAATAAAAAGACACAGACTAACAGAATGGATATGAAAACTGGCTCTATAAATATGCTGCATACAAAAAAACACACTTCGGCAACAAAGGTACACATTACCTCAGAGTAAAGAGCTGTAAAAAGATTTTTCAAGTGAATGGATCCAAGAAGCAAGCTGCAATAAGCATTCTAATATGTAATAGAATAGACTATCATCTAAAGCTAATCAAAAAGAAATGCATAAAATATTTTATACTGATGAAAGGAAAAATCCATGAAGATGGCATGCCAAATCTGAACAACTATGCCACAAATGCAAGGACATCCATATTCATAAAAGAAGCATTAGTATATCGTAAATCACACATCTAACCCCACACATTAATAGTTGTAGACTTCAAGCCTTTTCTTTCTCCAATGGACAGGTCATAAAGTCAAAAACTAAAGAGATAATGGAACTAACAAAATCAAATGGACCTAACATATATCAATAGGATATTTCACACAAACACAAAAGAATATGCTTTCTTCTCTGCACCATATGGAACCTTCTTCAAAATTGACCATATGATCAGACACAAAACAAGCTTCAACAGAAACAAGAAGATTGAAATAATTCCATGTATTCTATCAGTCAACTAAGAATTAAAGGTAAGCTTCAACAAACAACAACAACAACAACAACAAAAACCTCAGAAAGCCTACAGACTCATGGAAACTGAACTCTACTCAATCACTACTGAGTCAAAGAAAAAATAAAGAAAGAAATTAAAGAAGAAAGAAATTAAAGACTTTCTGCAATTCAATGAAAATGAAGGCACATCATGCAGAAACTTATGGGTACAATAAAAGCAGTCCTAAAAGAAAAGTTCATAGCATACAAAGACTTCACAAAGAAGTTGGAGAGATCAAATACCAGCAACTTATAAACACACATGAAAGCTCCAGAATAAAATGAAGCAAACACATCTGAGAGGAGTAGACAGCAAGAAATAATCAAAGTGAGGGCTTAAATCAATAAATTAGAAAAAAGAGAGCAATACAAAGAATCTACAAAACCAAAAACTTGTTCTTTGAGAAAATCAAGATCAACCAACCTTTAGCCAAACTAGCTAAAAGGTAGAGAGAAAGTATCTGAATTGACAAAATCAGAAATGAAAAGGGGGACATAACAACAGACACTGAAGAATCCTGAAATATCATTAGGTCTTACTTCAAAACATGTACTCCACAAAATTGGAAACTAAATAAAATGGATGATACCATTTACGAAGTTAAATCAAGATCAGGTAGCCAATTTAAATAGCCCTAAAGAAATAGAAGCAGTCTTTAAAAGTTTCCCAGCAAAAAGAAAATTTAAAAAAGGCCAGGGCCAGATAATTTTAGTATAGAATTCTACCAGACTTTCAGAGAAGAACTAATATAAATACTCTTTAAACTACTCTACAAAATAGAATCAGAAGAAACACTGCCAAAGCCATCCTATGAGGCCACAGTCACCCTGATACCTAAACCACACAAAGACTCAACAAAGAAAGAGTATTTCAGGCCAATTTCCCTTCTGAACATTGATACAAAAAATATTCAATAAAATACTTGCAAACCAAATAAAAGTACACATCAAAAACATCATTAACCATGAAGAAGTAGGCTTCTTCCTAGGGATGCTGTGATGGTTATATACAAAAATTCATCAATGTAATGCACCATATAAACAAACTGAAAGAAAAACACCCATAATGATCATTGTACTAATGCTAAAAGGGCATTTAACAAAATCCAACACCCCTTGATGTTAAAAGTCTTAGAGAGATCAAGGATAAAAGGTGCATATCTACATACAATAAAGACAATAGGCAGCAAGCCAATAACCAACAAAAAGTTAAATGGGAGAAACTTTAAAAAGTTCCATTAAAATCAGAGCTAAGACAAAGCTGACCATAGTCTCTATATCTATTCAATATAGTACTTGAATTTCTACCTAGAGAAATAAGGGAACTCAAAGAGATCAAGGGGATACACATTGGAAAAGAAGCCAAAGAACCCCTATTTGCAGATAATATGATAGTATATATACATGTCCCCAAAATACTACCAGAGAAATTCTACAGCTAATAAACATCTTCAGCAAACTGGCTAGATACAATATTAACTCAAAAACAAAACAAAACAAAACAGTAGTTTTCCTTATACAAACAGTAAACAGACCAAGAAGGAAATTAGGAAAACAACATTTTTTTACAATAGCAACAATAATATTAAATATCTTGGTATAATTCTAACAAAACAAGTGAAATACCAGTATGAAAAGTACTTCAAGTCCCTAAAGAATGAAATTGAGAAAGATATCAGAAGATGGAATGATCAGCTATGTTCATGGATCAATAGGAATAACATAATAAAAATGACCATCTTACAAAAAGCAATCTACAGATTCAAAGCAATTTTCATCAAAACTCTAACTGAATTCTTTATAAACCTTGAAAGAGCAATTCTCAACTTCATATAGAAAAGCAAAAATCCCAAGATAGTGAAAACAATCATGTACAATAAAAAAATACTGGAGGTATTACCAATCCTGACTTCAAGCAATAGTAATAAAAACTTCATGGTATTGGCATAAAAATAAACAGGTTTAAATGTACCACATTTTCTGTATCCATTCTTCTGTTGAGGGACATCTGGGTTCTTTCTAGATTCTGGATATTATAAGTAAGACTGTTGTGAACATAGAGGAGCATGTGTCCTTGTTATATGTTGGAGCATCTTTTGAGTATATGATTAGGAGTGGTATAGCTGAATCCTCAGCTAGTACTATGTCCAATTTTCTGAAGAATCACCAGACTGATTTCAAGAGGGGTTGTAGCAGCTTGCAATCCCACCAACAATGGAGGATTGTTCCTCTTTCTCCACATCCTTGCCAGTATCTGCTGTCACCTGAGTTTTTGATCTTAGCCATTCTGACAGGTGTGAGGTGAAATCTCAGGGTTGTTTTGATTTGCATTTCCCTGATGGCTAAGGATGTTGAACATTTCTTTAGGTGCTTTTCAGCTAACTGAGTTTTCTCAGTTGAAAATTCTTTGTTTAGCTCTGTATCCCATTTTTAATAGGGTTATTTGGTTCTCTGGAATCTAACTTCTTGAGTTCTTTGTATATTATATATCATCCCTCTATTAGATATAGGATTGGTAAAGATTTTTTCCCAATCTGTTGGTAGCCATTTTGTCTTATTTACAGCGTCCTTTGCCTTACAGAAGCTTTGCAATTTTATGAGGTCCCATTTGTTGATTCTTGATCTTAGAGCATAAGCCATTGGTGTTCTGTTCAGGAAATTTTCCCCTGTGCCCATGTGTTCAAGGCTCTTCCCCATTTTCTCCTCTATTAGTTTCAATGTATCTGGTTTTATGTGGCGGTCCTTGATCCATATGGACTTGAGCTTTGTACAAGGAGAAAAGAATGGGTTCTTTTTTGTATTCTTTTACATGCTGACCTCCAGTGGAACCAGCACCATTTGTTGAAAATGCTGTCTTTTTTCCACCAGATAGTTTTACCTCCTTTGTCAAATAGCAAGTGACTATAGGTGTATGGGTTCATTTCTGGGTCTTCAATTACATCCCATTGATCTTCCTGACTTTCTATGTACCAATGCCATACAGTTTTTATCACTATTGCTCTATAATTCAGCTTATGATCAGGGATGTTGATTCCATCAGAAGTTCTTTTATTGTTGAGAATATTTTTCGATATCCTGGGTTTTTGTTATTCCAAATGAATTTGCAAATTTGCAGGCAGGGAGGTGGGAGTGTCTGTGTGGTTGGGAGATCATCCACATAGAAGCAGGGAGAGGGGGGAATGGGATAGGGGGTTTTTGGGTGGGGGAACTGGGAAAAGGGATAGCATTTGAAATGTAAATAAAGAAAATATCCAATAGAAAATAATAAAATAAATGGGACCTCAAGAAATTCAAAACCATCTGTAAGGCAAAGGAAAAGATCAACAGGTCAAAATGGCAGCTATCCAATTCCTGGACATATACACAAAAGATGGTCCACCATACCACAGGATACTTGCAGACAGGAGATTAGCATAACTGTCTTCTGAGAGGCTTCATCCAGCAGATGCACAGAACCACAGCCAAACAGCAACTGGAACATGAGGAAATCTGTTGAAGCATTGGGGAAAAGACTGTGGGAGCCAGAGGGTCAAGGGCACCACAAAGAAATCTACAGAGTAAACTAGCCTGAGTCAGTGGGGTCTCATAGAGACTAAACTACCAACCAAAGAGCATGCATGAGCTGAAGCTAGCCCCCCTACACATTTGTTGCAGAATTGCACTTTGATCTTCATGTTGTTCCCCTAACAAGTGAATTAGGAGCTGTCTCTGACTCTGTTGTCTGTCTTTGAATCCTCTTTGCCTAGGTGTGCTGCTTGGTTTGGTCTCAGTAGGAGAGCATGCACTTAGTCCTGCTCTCCATTGATATGCCAGGGATGATTGGTAGCCATGGCATGGAGATGGCTGGGGTGCTTCTTCTTCTCTGAAAAGAGAGGGAAGTAGAAATGGGGAAAGTGGTATGTGAAGGTTTGACTGGGAGATAAAAATGGGGTCTGCACTTAGGATTTCAAATAAATAAATAAATAAGTAAATAAATAAAAGTACCAAACCCCAAATTTATGAAGCCATAAAAGAAAATGTGTACTTCACAAAGCAGACAAAATATACCACTACAGGATCACTTTTATTTAATTTTAATTTCATAAAAGTTATTATAGAAACTTACAAATAAATAAGTAAATATAAAAGAGCACACACCAAAATAACCATCAACTCAAAGTATGTACCACTCAACAAAATTCTATACAGTTAGAATAGACATTTGTTCAGAAGCTCTGGAATTTCATATTAAATGTCACACTTTCCATATTGAATATATATTATCCACTTGTTGAACACCCACCAGCAAAACATGTAGGATGGCAAGATTAAAACCAGAAAGCTAACTAGCTTTATATATTAACTAAGCCTTGCCAATTACCTACATTCACTCCTTCCTATCCCTCTGTATCTTTTCTTCATGTTATACTGAACCTACACGTACATTTGTTATACAAAGTCTCATTTAAAACTTAAATAAATAATATGTCCAGGATCAAACAATCAGTAGGAATGACAATATGACCAAAATTAGTCTAAAAGTCTTTTGTACTAAACATTTCACAGCACCCTGCAGCTCAAGATGAGAGATTTGTTACAATTATTGTATTAATCAGCTCCCAGTCTACCCAGATGTTTTGATCTTCCTTTCTCAGGGGTCATTTCGTAAAATATTCCACACTACTGTTCCATCACACAATTTTCCAGTTGTGAGCCAATTTTCCAGAAAACCACCTACAACTTTTATTGTGAGTTTACAAGATTTACCAATTGAGATAAAACATTAAATAAAATTAAACAAAGAGAACGTATTGCTAAGTAACAATTTTATGTTTCATGAGTTTTAGTGCTCCCAATAACTGTGTGCCTAATTTTGCAAATAATTCCTTATTTAAAATTTCGCTTGCCAAACCAAAAAAAAAAAATCTAATATATTTCACAAATCACATAAATTATAGGTATCATAACTAAATTATTAATCCCCAAAAGTGTTAAAATGCATGACAGTTAGGAGGGGGAACGGTAGTGCTAAATAAATCAGTGCTGATTTTAACAAACTAGAAGCTTTTAGGTACTAAATCTGTCTGCATCTGATCTGAATCGCAATTACCTGTCAAAAATTCATCCATCATCACTGGCTCCCAACAAGCTATCTTGGCAGCAGATGTCTGAGGAAACTTATTTCATATGGCAAATTTTTCTTGTGCTTTCCAACGTACCCAGGACTGACAGAAATTTCAGGGATCATTTCAGTATAACACAGCAATACCATGCTAGAAGCAAAAATATGTTTACAAATCCTATATAATTTATGAATGCATATTTTGTACATATAATATTCATAAATTTGTTCTTTGAATCCTTTTGCTTCTAAATAACATGAATAATCATTTATTCTAGTACTCCAGTCTTCCATAGGAATGCATCCAGATAAATAGATAGGAACATATCTCATAGTATGCCTTTTAATTGTAAGTTTTCCTTGAATAAAATATTAGCAATTTGTATTCTTCACTGGGAACATACAGCTGTTATTGTGTTACACTTTCATTTTCATTAGTTCCATGAATTATTTTTTTGATTTCTTGATCATTCAGTGGTGAGTTCTTTAATCTCCACATGCTTATATATACTTACTATAGTTTTCTTTGTTGATAATTTTAAGTTTTACTGTGTATATATCAGGTAGGATACATAAAATTATTTCAGTTTTTCTATATTTGTTAAGTTTTGTGTATGTGTATGTGTGAGAGAGAGAGAGAGAGAGAGAAAGAGAGAGAGATTCTTATCATGAATGTTTTAAAGAAGCTTCCATAAACTGCAGAGTAGAATGTATATTCTTTGATGTTTGGGTAAAATGTTCTATAGACAACTGTTATATCTATTTAATGTAAAATATCATTGAGTTCTGATGTTTACCTGATAGTTTATTTTTTATCTACATAACAAATGTACTAGAGAAAGTCAGGTGTTTGGCCATTCTACTACTATTAAATTTGTTTTGATCTGGTTTTCAATTTCATTAAAAGGCTTTTTCTAAAATTGGATGCAACAGAGTTTGGTGCATATATGTTTGGTGTTGTAATATTCTCTAGGTTAATTGATCTCTTGACTGGAATGAAATGCTATTCCTTGTATCTTATTAGTTTTGTCTGGAGTAACTTCTCAATCTTTTGGATGGTCATACCTGCCTTATATCCTGATCCTGTTTTCTTAAAATACTCTATTCCTTTCACTTTTGGGTAGTGTTTATCTTTAAAGTTATGATAGGTTTCTTATAGACAACTAATAGTTGGATTTGGTTACTTAATTTTTTCTGTTAGTTATGTTTTCTGATTCTAGAGTTAATATCATTTTTAGAGTCAGGATTGAAGGGAATGTGTAGATTGAAATCATTCATTGTTTTTGACAGTTTTTGTTATTATTTGTGCTTTTATCTTGAGTTACAGTTTTATGTTTCCTTTCTTGAGTCTCTTGACTTTGCTTTTTCCTCTCTTAGGTTTGAAGTATTTCTTTCAGTACCCTGGTTTGTGATTTTTTTTAATAGAATTATTAATTTTTTTATCTGTTTGCATCATAAAATGTTTTTCTTTCTTCTTTGACTACAAAGATAGTCTTGCTGGGTAGAGCAGTCTAGGTCAGCAGTTGTAGTCTTTTAAGACTTGGAGTGCATTCATCTAGGCTTTTCCATTTTTCAGACATATCCAAATACCGGTGTATTTCTGACAGGTTTTATTATAAATGTGACATATTCTTCTTTTTCAGCTGTCATTTTATCTGAGTTTTTATGTTTTTTAACAATGATAAGTCACAGAAAGTATAGTTTCTTGTATTATCTGGTTGGTGTTCAAGATATTTCATGTATCTATACATGTATGTAATTCCTTGGTTTGCAGGACATTTTATTGGTAATTTAGGACAGTCTTGATGATAGCATTAGCATTAAGAAAACAAAACCAGAGACCTTGTTTTCAAAAAGACATTATATTGATAGGGTGGTAATTGGTAGCATACATGAAGTTCTGTATTTGGTGTCTAGTATCTCACAAATTGGATATATGATACACATCTATAATCCAGGACTGAGGAGGTGAGAGAAAAAGATATCAATAATTTAAGGACATCCTCACAAACAAAGAAACTTAGAGGCCAGCCTAGGTTCAATGAAAGTTAGGAGCAAACCTCGGCTTGAGGATTTATATCAAAACAATATGAAAAAGTGAAAAACAATTTTCAGTTTTATAATTAGCTTAATATTTACCCACTTTTGAAAATTATGTTATTATTTTTAAATCTTGTGCCAGAACGTGAAATTTTTCATTTCTGCTTTTATCCAATAAGTTCTCCCCATGGAGCTTAGTTTGCCTGAAACTTCCTATAAATGGCAAGTCCTGATCATCTTATCACAGAGGGTGAAATAATAGACCCAGGACTCTACAGTCCTCAAGGAAAGAGCATATCTAGTAAACATACTTGGGGACAGAGTATATATTCATAATTATTGGTTCAAAGGATTAAAGGAATACTAAATATATTTATATTTGTATGATTTGTTATATGTTATTATATTTTATAATGGTTTAACACATAAACAAAATACAAATAATTTTTTAAAACTATTAAACCATTTTAGCACATGAATAAAATATTTTTACTAATAGTCAATATAAATACATAAATTTCCAAAATGTATGCCAAATAAATTTTGTTAAAAATTACTGGTGATAAAAATATCCGTTTATTCTATCATGATGAGATAAGACTGTGTTAGGTAACTTCTTTAAAAATATAAAATTGAAACCTCTGCCAATAATAAAAACATAAAATTCTAGAAAAAAAACCTTTCAATGTAGTAGATTGAAAATAATTTTGAATTAACTTATTTTTCTTTTTTCTTTCTTCTTCCTTTTTTTTTTTTTTTTTTTTTTTTTTTTGTTTAAATTTTTTTGGTTTTTTTTTTAATTTTTTTTTTTTTTTTTTTTACAGTCCAAACTTCATTCCCTTCCCAGTCCACCCTCCAACTATTCCACATCCCATACCTCCTTCCTGTGCCCACCAGTCTCCATAAAGATGTCCCCACCTCCCCACCACCACCGCACCTCTAAACTCCCTGGGGCCTCCAGTCTCTTGAGGGTTGGGTGCATTTTCTCTAAACTGAACACAGACCCTGTAGTTCTCTGCTGTATATTTATTGGGGGGCCTCATATCAGCTGGTTTATGCTGCCTGATTGGTACTCCACTATATGAGAGATCTCAGGCGTCCAGGTTAATTGACACTGCTGGTCATCCTAGATGGTCACCCTCCTCAATTCCATTTTTTTCCCTAATTCAACCACAGGGGTCAACAGTTTCTGTCCATTGAATGGGTGTAAATATCTTCATCCAACTCTTTCAGCTGCTTGTTGAATCTTTCAGAGAGCAATCATGATGTAATGAAAACTAGAAACATGATGGATATTTCTCTGGATTAACAGGACAGAAATAACAGGTTGTGAAGACTCATTCTTATAATCTCAGAGCCCAGGAGTTCAAGGTTGGAGTATCGTCTAAAGTTTGAGGCCGTACTGCAGTACCTGGTGAGCTTCCATGTCAGGACAAATGATAGGATTATACCCTGTTTTATGGTAATTAATTAATTTTTAAAAACCTGCATGGTAAAAGAAAGAGGGAAGTGGTTAAATAAAAGAAAAGGCAAGAAATTATCTTGACTGACAGAAATATGAATTATTCTTATACTTGAGTCCAACCAGTTATGATGAGGCTAAGATTTGTGTGAGATTTCGGTTATGAAATGGTATCTATATTGCTTCATATGTGCCAGATCTTTCCCAAGAACTCTATTTTTCTTTTCAGTTCTCAAAAGGTTTCTATGAGAGGTACTTCTATGACCAGTATTTCACAGAAAGTAGTGTAAAGTAGGACTAAGTTGAATCATCTAGCTGTGAAGGGTTGGTACCAGATCTTCAGGACTTTCATGCACTGTTGTCTGTCATTCACTTACCCAGGGAAGAGATCAACAGTGTCAAAAGAGCTGAGAGCCAGATTCCATCTAGAGGAGTCATGCTGTGCCTAACTTTCAATGAATGAGGCCCCACCTCCTAAGAGTGAAAAGTTATCTATTGGGTTAATAACAACAGGGTTTGGAATGACCTTGGGAAGTTTAATGATGGATTGGATTTTTTTCTATCTTTTCTTTCTTTCTTTCTTTTTTTCTTTCTTTCTTTCTTTCTTTTTTCTTTCCTTCCTTCCTTCTTTCCTTCCTTCTGTCCTTCCTTCCTCTCTCTCTCTCTCTCTCTCTCTCTCTCTCTCTCTCTCTCTCTCTCTCTTTCTTTCTTTCTTTCTTCTAAACTCCAGATTTTATTCCCCTCCTGGTTCACTCTCTGACTGTTCCACATCCCATACCTCCTCCCCTCATCCCTGTCCTTACCAGGATGTCCCTACGCCCCACCTCCCACCCCACCAGACCTCTAAACTCCCTGGGGCCTTCACTCTCTTGAGAGTTAGGCACATCTTCTTTGACTAAACCCAGACCCAGCAGTCCTCTGCAGTATATGTGTTAAGGGCCTCATATCTGCTGATGTATGATGCCTGGCTGGTGGTCCAGTGTCTGAAAGCTTTCAGGAGTCCAGATTGATTGAGACTGCTGGTCCTCCTACATGGTCACCCTCTTCCCCAGCCTCTTCCAGCTTTCCCCTACCCTAATTCAACCACAAGGATCAACAGCTTCTGCCCATTGGTTGGGTGCAAATATCTGCATCTGACTCAGCTGCTTGTTGGGTCTTTTGCAAGGCAGTCATGATAGGTCCATTTTGTGAGAGCTCCGTAGTCTCAGTAATTGTGTAAGGTCTTGGGACCTCTCCTTGAGCTAGATCCCACTTTGGGCCTGTCACCTTCTTTTCCTCTGGCTCCTCTCCATTTCCATCCATGTAGTTCTTTCAGACAGGAACAATTATAGGTCAGAGTTTTTTACTGTGGGGTGGCAATCACATTCCTCACTTGATGCCCTGTCTTTCTGCTGGAGGTAGGTTCTACAGGTTCCCTCTCTTCAATGTATGGCATTTCATCTAAGGTCCCTCTCTTTGAG
Organism: Rhynchomys soricoides; assembly: GCA_019843965.1. Classification (NCBI taxonomy): domain Eukaryota; kingdom Metazoa; phylum Chordata; class Mammalia; order Rodentia; family Muridae; genus Rhynchomys; species Rhynchomys soricoides. The sequence goes on from JADRCH010000245.1 coordinate 527,774, forward strand.
TCCTGAGAGTCTTCACCTCCTAGGTCTCTGGTACATTCTAGAGGGTCCCCCCAACCTCCTACCTCCTGAAGTTGCTTGTTTCCATTCTTTCTGCTGGCCCTCGGGGCTTCCAACCTTTCCCCTCACCCAATACCAGATCATGTTCCTCTCGTATCCCCCCATCTCCTTTGCCTCCCAGATCCCTCCTTTCCTCCCCCCTTGTGGTTGCTTTCTTCTCCCTCCCAATGGGACTGAGGCATTCTCACTTGGGCCTTTCAGCTTGTTGACCTTTTTGAAGTTTTGGGGAATGTATCTTGGGTACTCTGTTTTTTTGTGTTTTGTTTTTTGTTTTTTGGCTTTTTTGGCTAATATCCATTATTTAGTGAGTACATACCATGCATGTCTTTTTGGGTCTGAGTTACCTCACTCAGGATGATATTTTCTAGTTCCATCCATTTTCCTGTAAAACTCAAGACGTCCTCATTCTTAATAGCTGAGTGGTATTCCATTGTGTAAATGAACCACACTTTCTGTATCCATTCTTCTGTCCTGGTGTATCTGGGTTGTTTCCAGTTTGTGGCTATCACAAACAAAGCTGCTATGAACAGAGTGGAACATGTGCCCCTCTAGCATGGAGGGACATCTTTTGGGTATATTCCCAAGAGTGGTATTTTTGGGTCTTCAGTTAGATCTATTTCCAATTTTCTGAGGAACTTCTAGAATGATTTCCAGAGTAGTTGTAGCAGTTTGCAATCCCACCAGCAATGGAGGAGTGTTCCCCTTTCCCCACATCCTTGCCAACATGTGTAGTCACCTGAGGTTGTGATCTTAGCCATTCTGATTGGTATAAGCTGGAATCTCAGGGTTGTTTTGATTTACATTTCTCTGATCACCAAGGACTTTGAACATTTCTTTAAGTGTTTCTTAGCCATTCGATTTTTCTCTGTTGTGAATTCTTTGTTTAGTTCTATACACAAGTTTTTGATTGGGTTGTTTATTTTACTGGTGGTTAGCTTCTTGAGTTCTTTATATATTTTGGGTATTATCTCTCTAATAGATGTGGGATTAATGAAAATATTTTTTCCCAATCTGTAGTTGCCAATTTGTCTTATTGCCTATGTCTTTTGCTTTACAGAAGCTTTCCAGTTTCTGTTTAGAAAATTTCTCCCTGTGTCAATGAGTTCAATGCTCTTTACCACTTTTTCTTCTATTGATTCAGTGTATCTGCTTTTATGTTGAGGTCCTTGATCTGCTTGGAATTGAGCTTTGTGTAAGGTGACAAATATGGATCTATACTCATTTTTTACATATCAATAGTCAGTTAGATGAGCACCATTTGTTGAAAATGCTTTCTTTTGTTCCATTGTATATGTTTGGCTTCTCTGTCAAAGATCAAGTGTCTGTACGTGTGTGGGTTCATTTCTGGGTCTTCGATTCTATTCCATTGATCAACATGTCTGTCTCTGTATCAATACCATGCAGGTTTTACCACTAGTGCTCTATGGTAAAGCTTGAGGTCAGGGATGGTGATTCCCCTAGCCATTCTTATATTATTAAGTATTGTTTTCACTATTCTGGGATTTTTGCCTTTCCAGATGAATTTGAGAATTGTTCTTTCCATCTCTTTGAAGAATTGTGCTGGGATTTTGATGGGGATTGCATTGAATCTGTAGATTGCCTTTGGTAGGATGGCAATTTTTACTATGTTAATTCTGCCAATTCATGAGCATGGGAGATCTCTCCATTCTCTGAGATCTTCGATTTCTTTCTTGAGAGACTTGAAGTTGTTGTCATACAGATCTTTCACTTGTTTGGTTGGAGTTATCCCAAGATATTTTATATTATTTGTAGCTATTGTGAAGGGAGTTGTTTTCCTAATTCCTTTTTCAACCTGTTTATCATTTGTATAAAGGAAGTCTACTGATTTATTTGAGTTAATTTTATATCTGACCACTTTGGTGAAGTTGTTTATCAGCTGAAGAAGTTCTCTGGTATAGTTTTTTGGATCACTTATGTATACTATTGTATCATCTGCAAATAGTGACACCTTTATTTCTTCTTTGCCAATTTGTGTCTCCTTGATCTCTTATTGCTGTCTTATTGTTTTTGCCAGCACTTCAAGTACTACAATGAATAGATATGAGAAGAATGGGCTTCCTTGTCTTGTCCCCAATTTTAGTGAGATTGTTTCTCGTACATCTCCATTTAATTTGATATTGGCTGTTTGTTTGCTGTATATTGCTTTTATTATGTTTAGATATTGACCTTGAATTCCTGATCTCTCCAATACTTTTAACATGAAAGGATGTTTTATTTTATCAAATGCTTTTTCTGCATCTAAGGAAATGATCATGTGATTTTTTCTTTGAGTTTGTTTATATAGTGTGTTACATTAATGGATTTTCATTTATTAAACCAACCTTGCATCCTTGGGATGAAGCCTACTTGATTGTGGTGAATGATGGTTTTGATATGTTCTTGTATTCAGTTTGTAAGAATTTTATTGAGTATTTTTGCATCGATATTCTTAAGTGAGATTGGTCTAAAGTTATCTTTTTTGGTTGGGTCTTTGTGTGATTTAGGTATCAGAGTAATTGTGGCTTCATAGAATGAATTAGGAGTATTCCTTCTGTTTCTATTTTATGGAATAATTTGAGGAAATTGGTATCAGGTCTTCTTTGAAGGTCTGGTAGAATTCTGCACTAAATGCATCTGGCCCTGGTATTTTTGGGGGCGGAGGAGTTGGGAGGTTTTTAATGACTTCTATTTCCTTATTGGATATGGGCCTGTTTAGAGAGTTTATCTGCTCTTGATTTAACTTTGGTATATGGTATCTGTCTAGAAAACCATTCGTTTTGTTGAGTATAGGCTTTTGTAGTAGGATCTGATTTTTTTTTTTTTTGATTTCTTCAATTCCTGTTGTTATGTCTCCCTTATGATTTCTGATTTTGTTAATTTGGATACTGCCTCCTTGCCATTTAGTTAGTTTGGCTAGGATTTTATCTATCTTGTTGATTCTCTCAAAGAATCAGCTTTTGGTTTTGCTGATTCTCTGTATTGCTCTTTTTGTTTCTATTTGGTTGATTTCAGTCCTGAGTTTGACAATTTCCTTCCATCTGCTAATCTTGCATGTGTTTGCTTCTTTTTGTTCTAGAACTCTCAGGTGTGCTGTTAAGTTGCTAGTGTAAGACCTTTCTAGTTTCTTTACCAGGGCACTTAGTGCTATGAATTTTCCTAATAGCACCACTTTTATTGTGTCCCATAAGTTTGGGTATGGTATGTCAACATTTTCATTAAATTCCAGGAAGTCTTTAATTTTGTTATTTATTCCCTGACCAAGTTGTCATTGAGTAGAGAATTGTTCAGTTTCCATGTGTATGTGGGATTTTTGTTGTTTTTGCTGTTATTAAAGACCAGCCTTAGGCCATGGTGATCTGATAGGATTCATGGAATTATTTTATTCTTCTTGTATTGTTTGAGGGTTTTTTTTGACCAATTATATAGTCAGTTTTGAAGAAGTTACCATGAGTTGCCAAGAAGAAGGTATATTCTTTTCTTTTAGGGTGAAGTGTTTCGTAGATATCTGTTAAATTCTTTTGGTTCATAATCTCTATTAGTTTCACTGTGTGTCTGTTTAGTTTATGTTTCAATGATCTGTACATTGGTGAGAGTGGGCTCTTGAAGTCTATCACTATTATTGTGTGGGGTTCAATATGTGTTTTGAGCATTAGTAAAGTTTCTTTTACTAATGTGAGTTCTCTTGTATTTGGGGCATAGATGTTCAAAATTGAGACTTTCTCTTGGTGGATTTTCCCTTTGATGAATATGAAGTGTCCTTCCTCATCATGCTTGATAATTTTGATTGAAAGTATATTTGATTGGATATTAGGATGGCAATTCTAGTTTGTTTCCTGGGACCATTTGCTTGGAAGACCTTTTTCATCCTTTTACTCTGAGATAGTGACCATCTTTGTTATTGAGGTGTGTTTCATTTAAATGTCATGTTAAATATACCATATGTGGGAGATGAAGAGTGTGAGGAAGCAACAATGATAGCCACATTCCCATTTAAGAAAAAAATCCATGTTACTGTTATTTAAATTCATGATAAAAAAATATAAAATTTTTGTTGTGGCTAATACCAAGTCCATTTTAGTCTCAATAAAAAATAAGCTGGCAAAAAAACCATAAAATTATGAATGAAAATAGGAAATGCTAAATAACTACAAGTAGTTACGAGAGCCACAATGAAAGACTATAGGTATGATGTTAAAAGCAAAGACACTAAGAGAAGTTTTCAACAATTATGGATGGAGATTAAAATGATTAATTATTTTGGAAAAAAATTCTAGGAGTCTTATTTTCTGTCTTTTCTTGTTTGTTTTAAGAAACATAAACACGCCTGGCAGTGGTGGTGCACACCTTTAATCCCAGCACTCGGGAGGCAGAGGCAGGTGGATTTCTGAGTTCGAGGCCAGTCTGGTCTACAGAGTGAGTTCCAGGAAAGCCAGGGCTACACAGAGAAACCCTGTCTCAAAAAACCAAAAAAAAAGCATAAACACATGGAAGTAGAAATACTACTAGCCATCATTTTCAACACCAGGCTTTCCTAAAGTAAAATAAACTGTGCACAAAGACAGAACATAACAAGAGGAACACAATGTAACTCAGAATAGTGCCAAACTGGAGTTTAGGTGATTGTCCATAAACATACAATGAAAAAACAAAATACTCTTTTCAATTAGCATAGGAAAAAGCAAACTGGAAAAAAGGAAACTAATAAAACAAAACAGACAAAGGATTCTCTAAATACTTCTATTGCTAATCCACAATCCTCAGCACCTATTCTCTCCTGGGCTAGACTTCTTTTTTCCCCCTAGCACATCCCCACACCCATCCCTACTTATATGCATCCTTTCAAACATATAACTGTCCACAAATGACAAAGAACATGCTACTTTTACCTAAGTCTGAGATACCTAGTTTCTAGACACATATATTTTACTGTATTTTTTTCATTTTTACTTCTGTATAAAATCATATTGTGTACACGTGTACACAAACATATACAATAATTTTCTTTATCATTTCATCTATTGATTGACACCATGCTAGTTTTGTTTTCTATCTTTGCTGAGTAATGCATAAATAAACAAGTACGAGCAGGTATTCCTATGATGTGATATATGTACACATGTACATGTGTATTTATGGTTTGTTCTTGCTATTTCTCATACATTACTTCAAAGTACTTATATCAGAAAAAATTGTCCACAGGAAAGTAATACACATGTAATTAAATTATTGTTAATGAAAAGCTTCAAGATACAAAAATATTGGCCATGGATATTTTAATTGACATGTTCTACTACATATTTCAGAATGAACTATGATACTACATGTCCTATAAAAATGAAAGACAGAATGACTTTATATTGTATTGCCCTGATACATGAACTCGACAACGTACTAACAAAGAAAAATTACAAAAAGACCTTTTTTCTCATGAAATTCCATATAGTACCTTGAATAAAATGTAATTAAACCAATTCCAGAGACATATAAATTTAATATACTATGCAAAGTGGGATCTGTGCCAGCGATGTGAAGATGATTAAACAATCAAATCCTGATTACATAGTGAAAATTAATTGCAATGAAATCCTTTAACTTGCTAAAGGAGAAGAATCATATAATCATTAAAAGCTGCAGTAAGTACATTGAACAATGCCTATTACCTTCATGATAAAACCTGTCATCCAGCCCAAGTACATTTGAATGCATTCTTACTTTACTTTCCACATCATCTTAAAAGATGCAACTAAAGTTATATTTTCTAGTAAAGAACTAACTTTGTGAGTATTTACAAAATACATGATAAAAAATGCATAAATTGTTTTTTTAACTCAAAAAATCTCATTTGTAAGCCTTCAATTTTCTGTCCTAGAGAATAACATGGGATGTTGAAATAAAGTTTAACTATGCCAAGGAGGGCATACTGAACAAAATCCTCCTGGTCTACTATACATAGGAGATCACACTGTGCTGTGATCAAATGCAGAACAACCCACTCAGTAATGCAAGATAGAAGTCCCATTGATGACAATGTACTAATAAACTAAAAAGACAAAATAATATCTTATCATTAAGAAGGGATATTAATTATATTATATAATGATAAAGTCAGTGGGTAAAATGCTGGTGAAACAATGATATGTTAATTGTATTAAAGCAGCTATTTTAACCTGAGATACTGATTACAGAAAGGAAATTGCTTTTACAGTAATAGAAATTAATATCTCTGTGTGTGTGTGTGTGTGCGTGTGTGTGTGTGTGTGTGTGTGTTTCTGTCTGTGTGAGAGAGAGAGCACACACAAATACACACCACACAGGCACAAAATTTTAATCAAAGGATTAGAATTAGCTACCTCACTAATATGATAGACAAAGATGTGTTTTTCATAAAAGGGACAACTTCAGGTTGCATACAACTGTGCAAATACAAGAAATGGAGCATAAACTGATGGCAGAAACACGCAAGATGAGAATTAATTTATTAAACAGCTGAAAAGGTAAATATTGAGAGCTCATTAAAATGAAAATAGATTAAAATGTGTCAACATTATACATGTTCTTGGTTGGATACTCGAGGGAAGAAGACATATTCATGTATGTGTCTATATGTATTTCTGTGTTCTATTTTGAAGCAGAATGCAAAACATGCTATATGAGAACAGTCTTGCTTCAATATTAACTAACACTCAGAGTGGAGTCATACATACAAATACTACACACTTGGCACAGGCTTCTTGCTACAGGTATTTATGTTGTAGCCTTTCCTCAAATGACATTCTTTCTCTTTTGCCATAACTACAAATGTCAATCTTGACCTTGTTAACTGAAATTGCTCAAAAACATCTCAATTCAAAATTCTTACATGTGAGTGCTGAATTTTGTATGCTCTAATAATGACATTAAAACATTAAAAACTTTTAAAAACCTACCCAAAAGTATAAACAATCAAAACAACATACTTCATACGCTATAACTCAAAACGTTTGAAACACAATATATTTATTTATATGTTCCTATAACATATTAATTGGCATTTGAAAAGGCTTTCCCTCCTTATATGTAGCTTATGATACATGTGCATACTCTGTCAATTTATTTCTAAAACTCTCTTACTTTCCAACATTACATGTATGGGCTTCCGTTGTAACAAAACACCCATCAGAGTTTCTGTAATAAGAAGTTTGTTCCTCTGCTCTCAATTATTAGAGATCAGCATTCATTCTTTCTGTCACAACTACTGCTCTCTAGCTATGGTTATCTTTATCAATTTTTCACAACTGAATAACTGTAATCTCTCACTTGTAATGTAAGCAACTTTCTATATTCTATTATTGTTTTTGTAACCTCATTTATGATTATTTTAAGTTTTTGCTACCATTATTCATTTTTGTTTATTTGTTACATTTTCAATCTGGATGTTTTATAGCACTTTTATATAAAATCATTGAATCTGTATTTCAGAGAAGAAAAGGGGATGTGAACACATACAGTTTTAAGTCTTCAAGTAAAACTAAGAATAGAGAAAGGGGAGCAAATTTCCACAAGTTTTAGATGATCAATGTAATGTGCTTTATGGTGTTCTAGAACCAGTATTTATAAACTATACATTTACTAAAAGTTAGTTGTAACACATAATATATGTAATAGTGAGAAACTAAATTCCCTTGTTTTATACTTCTCTAAAAAATATTAACTGAAAGCAAGATATAATGTGTATGTGTGTATACACAATAATTTATTTGTGTTATAAAGAATGAGAGAAAAAATAAAAATGAAGAAAAGAGGAGAGGAGATGGAGGAGAAGGAAAGGAAGAGATAGACGTTTAGAGGGAGAGAGAAAGAGAGAGAGAAAAGAGAAAAAAGCATGAGTAAATTTGATTGAAGATAAATCAGTGATAATATGTAATGCCTCCTTGTATATTTCCCAAAGTCTGTGTATCCTGGATTTGTACTAGATGTTTTCAGAAAATAATAAAGTATTTATACATAACATATACATAACATTTCCTATACTTCAGTTTACTTACAACACATAATATAAATGCTATATAACTATATCTCTAGAAGATAATGAAATATTACAGGAAGGGTCTTAACATCCTCATTTTTTCTGCAGGTTTCCCTTTGGAGGTTTTTTCATTCTTTCATGGTGGATATACAAATGAGAAATCGTGGAACTTCCTTTCACAAATATGCATTTCTTATAAACTTTTGACAAGTTTCATACAACATAATACCAAGTAATGAAAAGTAATAAAAGAAATAAAATACTTGGTTCCTTTCTCCAAATGCTATTATTATAGTAAAATATTACTCAGATCATAATTACATGTAGCAAATGTCTGATATCCATCAGTTTTATAATAGATTTGTTCCACAATGGGTCTTAACCTCATTATAAAGTTGCTATACCCATTTGGAGTCATTATGCAGACGAGAGTTCTTAAAAGTGGTATTTCTTTTCCAGTCACAGCATAATAAATGGGACTTGAAGACTGAGTTCAGAGTGCTATTGGTATGTATCACAATCACACGGTTTTATTGCATCTTATGCTTGATTAAATTGTGTTCATGGGAAGAACCACAGTCTCATATAGAGCTGAATGAATTATTTCCTGTACATGGCAAGATGATTTTTATATATATATGTATTTCAGGAATTCCGAGTTTATGAATCTTCTCATCTCTCAACACTGCGTTCACAGCATATTCCTAAAATAGTAACCATCATATAATTGATAATATTGATCTTTATCTACAAAGTAGTTTCATTTTGTATATTTCTTGAACTGATTTGATGGTATGCTATATTTTATGAATATAGTGTAAAATCATTAAGTCTTCTCTAACATATAAAAAATAGACCATAATGTAAAAATCATGGTTTCAGTTCAATAGTAATCTCCATCTTTTTTAAAACACCATTACCAAAATGATAAATTAACAACTCAGCCTGCTCTATGACATATTTTTGTTACTTAATGCTCATATTCAAAACCTCTTAGTATGGAAGTTTTTTCTCTTTTTCTTAGCCTTCTTACAAATATTTACTTTCCAATTTTATCAGTATTATTTAGCTTTTGTTGTAAGTGTCCAGTTTCACATTCTGTGAAACACCATTGTCATTTCTTGATGAGTGGATGCTTCTATTGCTCTTGAAAGAAATCTCAGATGAGCATCCAGATGCATCCACATTGAACTGTAAGAAGTAAAAGGAGATTTCTTAAAATAGTTCAGACCAAGGGCAAGCCTGAATCTGAATCCTCCACTTCTAGCCCTTTGGCTTTCTGTCTGTCTGTAGTTGTGGTCTGTGGCCTAACTATAGCCTGTATATTGTTTGTTTCTATCCTGTGTTGCCTTTCCTTCCCAAAAGCTGTTAATCAGCTTATTGAACACCACAGAAAACATTGAACAGGCACAGGAACAGGGGTGCTTTTCCTACAGAAATCTGAGTTTATAAGCGAAGCAGTTCTTTTACTGACCACAATTGACTGAGAATAGCTCTCAAAAGCACATGTAGATGTCACCAATCTATATTCACAGCATTTATGGGCTATTTTTCCTTAAGATTGCTTTCAACCTGTGGGCTCTTTTCAGCAAATGATTACCACAACACACATAAACAGAAATATTTTTCTGAGTCAGAGGCATGGAGAATATAGTTTAAGATTAAAGTTACACATTTAGTTTATGCTGTAAAAGCTGATCTCACTGGAAATTCTAGGCACAATGTGTTTTGTTTCATTGCTTTCTTAAGGTGTATTAAACAGGCTGAGCACACAGTAGGACAGCAGATTGAGTACATAGATTTAAATGATCTCAAGGCATATTATCAAGTTGACTGCAAGATCTTACAAAAATCCTTTCTCTTCAAAGTAAAAGGTATTTTCAGAGAAGAATACCACTAAAAGTGCCACTTGTGAGCAAGTCAGTTAATACTTTCAAATACGGATGTTAATCACTAGGCCAATAGGTTGTATTGTGCTTTATACTCTTTCTGGTTAGGACTTCTGAATATCTTGTAGAGATTACAAGTAATTTGAAAAAATAAATGATTAAGATCTCAGTTACTTATAAAAGATTTAGCTTGTCCAACACTTGCTCAGATGACTGTTTCTTTTTTTCTTAATCAAGGAAAGTATTTAATTGGGGGTTCACTTAATAGTTTCAAAGGAGTCCATTATCATTGATGGAGGGAGGGAATACAACAGCTGAAAGCTACATCCTTGTCCTCAGGATCCTGAGACCTCAAAGCTCACCCCTAGTGACACACTTTTCCCAATAAGGTCACACCTACTCCAACAATGTCACATCTGCTAATCCTTCTAATCTTTTCAAATAGTTCTACTCCCTGGTGACTAAGCATTCAAATATATGAGCCTATGGGGTACATTTTTATTCAAACCTCCCGTCTAGCTACATGGAATTAACATTGGGAGCAATCACTAGCCTTGGCATTTTGCCTGAGATACAGAACTTTCTTCCAATAGCTTTTTTGAACTTTTCTATGGTTGTTAACAAACCAGTTACCAAAATTCAACAATTTTAAATAGAACCCAGTATTTTCTTTTTTTCTTTCAAACCAGTTCCTTTTGTGCTTTTCTTTTTTTAAAAAAAAAAAAAAAATGGATATTTTCTTTATTTACATTTTAAATATTTTCACCTTTTCAGGTCTCCCCAACAGAAACCCCCTATCCCAACCCTGCTCCCCCTGTGTCTATGAGGGTACTCCAATGTGGAACTGTGTAAGACAGCTTGATTTCTGGTTGAGCTAAGGTTTAAAACCCCAGGGAATCCAATAGGGAATAACCCTACAAGGGATGGTAGACATTTTTGCATGCTCCTGGGAACCAGGCCCTCCATAGGTCTGTGACTATAAATCATTTAAGGGTAACACCCAAACCCCTCCACAGGTAGAGGTGTGGTCACATAGCCTCAAGACATCCCCATATTAATGAGGCACCTAGAGGCTTAGCCTCTCCCCTTCCCAGCCACTCCTTCCTGCAAAGGTATTTCAATCTCATGCCTGCCCTGAGGTTCTGGATATGGATTCACTCATGCCCTGAAACCATGGGCTGCCTCTCTTTATCAGGATCCACCACTGGGAGCAGAAGAACAGGCCTTTGTCTAAAGAGCAGAGTCCAGTCTCCCGCAGAAGATCTCCCAATGCTCCGAGCCACAGCCACCACCAAACCAAGCCAACCAGCTAACCGGGGCAACAAGCCAAGGATCTGGTCCCTGGTGGGACTCAGTTGTGCTCCCCCTCTTTTCTTCCCCCTCGGCCTGGGCCAGTTCCAGCCTGCTGGCCCCCACTCCATTCTCAGCTCTTCGGTGGCATCCAGCAGCCCCTGGGATGCCCAAGAGCATGAGAACCCAGACAGAGCCAGCTTCCCTGCAGTCCTTGGGAGCCCAGGCTGCACTCCCCCAGCCTTGGGCAGTGTCCTGTGGGGTGAGTGTAGTCAAACTTCCTACATCCCACCTCTCCAAGAGGCCTGAGCTTGGGCAGACAAAGGACACTCACTACCCCACCAACCAGTTAATCCAATACTCACCCACTCACCCACTCCTGTCTTCCCTTCCTTGCATTCCTCTACACTGGGACATAAAACACTCTCAGGCCAAGGGCCTCTCTTCCCACTGATGGCCAACAAGGCCATCTTCTGCAACATATGCAGCTGGAAACATGGGTCCTTCCATGTGTATTCTTTGGTTGGTGGTCCAATCCCCTCTGATTGCCTTAAGATTAAGGGCACTAATGATAACAGCAACATCAATTAAAAAGAGACCACTGACCTGTCATAGCCTAATCACATAAGGGATTAGCTTAGATATGTCCCTGAGTCCCTTGTCTCCTACTAAATTTCTACTTCTCTGGACTGAGGTATCCCTAGCAAATTGAGACGCTACCTAAATCATAAAAAAATTTTATGATGGAATGCCAATGGAATGAGGGAGCCACCTCACCGATATTTTACTACTAGTTAAAGAAAAATTATATGCTAGCTGACAACAAATGGTGAGGTGGTTATGGAGAAGGATAAAATCTTATTTACTCTTGGTGAGATTACACACTGATCCATCCATTCTGGAAATCAGTATGAAAAATCCTAAATATAAAAATAAATCTAGCACATGCCCAACAAATAAAACTACTTACAGTATGCCAATGGACTTAATATCCTATTCCACAGATACTTGCACAGCAGTTCACAATAGCTGGATAAAAATACAGGACTTGCCTTCTTAAAGTTTGTAGACTGCACAGTGCTAGTATCTTCCTGGGAAGACATGGACACCAGAGAGGAGCAGCTGACTAATACCAGAATATTAAAAATTGAGGAGATGCTTCTGGTCTGAGCCTGTGCCCTGAGCAGACCTTGGGAGCTAGCTTCACATCCAGTCTCACTACACCCAGAGGAAGCTCAACTTCCAGGTGCTCTAACACACCGAGGATCACAGGTGATGAGGCCACATCTGTCCCAACACTGGGACTAACTTGGACCCTGGGGTCCAGGGAACCTGCACCCGGAGCAGACCTGGGGTACTGGCTCTGCACCCACTCCTATAACATCCAGAGGGAGCCTGACTCCCAGGTGCTCTGAAAGATCCAGAATCACTGGAGAGGCCACAACATCTGCCCCATCACCCAGAGTTACTGGGTCCCCCAGAATCTATGGATGCAGGAACCCCATCCAGCCACTGGCACGGATTTCTTTCTGTCTGAACCTGTACCTGGAACAGTCCTACAGTGCTGGCTCTGTACCCACTCTTAAAATAACCAGAGGGAGCCTGACTCCCAGACATTCTGTAATGCCCAGAATCACAAAATCACAAGGTCACAAGATCACAGAGGAAGCTCAACTCTCAGGAGATTAGAATCATCCAGGAGCACTGGAGCTCTGATACACTCAAGATCACAGTTAAGACTACAACACCTTTCCCAACACCCAGCATAACTGGTACCCCCACAGGAACCAGGGAAACACAAACCACTGACCAGCCAGTGGCATGGGTTCTTTCCAGCTTTCACCTGTGCCCAGAGCAAACTCAGGGCTCTGGCTCTCCATGCACCTCTTCAACACCCAGAGAAAGCATGACTCCCAGGATCTCTGACACGACTGGATCTCAGGAGCTTGGTCACAACAGGATTTCATGATCCCAAAGGCAACTTGACTCTCAGAAGCTCTGACACACTCAGAATCTCAGGATTACAGGATCCCAGAAATATAGAGATAGCTGGACTCTGAGGAGTTCTGTCATAAGATCACAGGAAGGACAGACTCCAGTTAGAGACAGCAAGGGAAGGTAGCACTAGAGATAACCAGATGGTGAGAGGTAAGCACAAGAACATAAGTAAGAGAAACCAAGGATACTTGACATCATCAGAAACCAGTTCTCACACTATAGCAAGTCCTGGAAGCCCCATCACACCAGAAAAGCAAGATTTGGATTTAAAATCACATCTCATGATGATGATATCAGACTTGAAGAAATAAAAAAATAAATAACTCACTTAAGGAAATACAGGAGAGGGACAGGATCCTTCCAGTCTCAATCTGCACTCTGGACCTAAGGCTGTTCCACAGCACTCCACACACAAATCTCACCAGGAGAGAGCTGGTCTCCAAGGAGTACTGACATACATAAAACCACAGGTTTAAAGGCCCACAGAATGGACAAGCTTCAGTCAGAGACAATAAGACCAACTAACACCAGAGATAACCAGATAGCGAGAGGTAAGTACAAGAACCTAAGCAACAGAAACAAAGGATACTCGGCATCACCAGAACCAAGTTCTCCTACCATAGTAAGTCCTGGATACCACAACACCCAGAAAAGCAAGATTCGAATTTAAAATCACATTTCATGATAATGATAGATGACAGTAAAAAGGACATAAATAATTCCCTTAAAGAAATACAGGAGAACACAGGTAAACAAGTAGAAGCCCTTAAAGAGGAAACTCAAAAATCCCTTAAAGAATCCCAGGAAAACACAACCAAATAGGTGAAGGAATTGAACAAAATCATCCAAGATCTAAAATGGAATAGAAACAATAATGAAATCACAAAAAGATACAGCCCTGGAGATTGAAAACCTAGAAAAGAAATTAGGAACAACATGAACCAAGGAATTTCAAAAAATCATAAGATCCTACTACAAAAGCCTGTATTCAACAAGACTGGAAAATCTGGATGAAATGGACATTTTCTTGACAGATACCAGGTACCAAAGTTAAACCAGGATGAGAGAAACCATCTAAAGAACCCTATAACCCATAAAGAAATAGAACAGTCATTAAAAGTCTCCCTACCAAAAGATAAAAAAAAAACAAACCCCAGGACAAGATGGGTTTAGTGCAAAATTCTATCAGACCTTCAAAGCAGACCTAATACCAATACTCTTCAAGCTATTTCACAAAATAGAAATAGTAAGAACACTACCAATTCCCCCTATGAAGCCACGATTATGCTTATACCTAAACCATAGAAAGTCCCAACAAAGAAAGAGAACTTCAGACCAATTTCCCTAATGAATATTGATGCAAAAATACTCAATAAAATTCTTACAAACTTAATTCAAAAACACATTAAAACAATCATCCCTCATGATCAAGTAGTTTTCATCCCAAGAATGCAGGGATGATTCAATATATGGAAATCCATCAACATAATCAACTATATAAACAAAACTCAAAGGAAAAAGAAATCACAGGATCATCTCATTAGATGCTGAGAAAGCATTTGACAAAATTCAAGACTGCTTCATGATAAAAGTCTTGGAAAGATCAGGAATTCAAGGCCCATACCAAAACATAGTAAAAGCAACACACAGCAAACCAGTAGCCAACATCAAACTAAGTGGAGAGAAACTTGAAGGAATCCAACTAAAATTGAGTACTAGACAAGGCTGGCCACTCTTTCCCTATCTATTCAATATAGTGCTCAAAGTCATAGCCAGAACAATTAGACAACAATAGTAGATCTAAAGGATATAAATTGGGAAGGAAAAAATCAAAATATCACTATTTGCAGATGATATGATTATATACCTAAGTGACCCCAAAAATTCCACCAGACAACTCCTACACCTGATAAACAACTTCAGCAAAGTGGCTGAATATAAAATTAACTCAAACAGATCAGTAGCCTTCATCTACTCTAAGGATAAACAGGCAGAGAAAAAAAATTAGTGGAATGACACCCTTCACAATAGTCACAAATAATATAAAATACCTTGGTGTGACTCTAACCAAGCAAGTGAAAGGTCTGTATGACAAGAACCTCAAGTCTCTGAAAAGAAAGAAATTGAAGATCTCAGAGGATGAAAAGATCCCTTATGCTCATGGGTTGGCAGGATTAATATAGTAAAAATGGTCATCTTACCAAAAGCAACATATAGATTCAATGAAATCTCCATTAAAATTCCAACTAAATTCTGCATAAAGTTAGAACGAGGAATTTGCAAATTTATTTGGAATATCAAAAATCCCAGGATATTGGAAAACATTCTCAACAATAAAAGAACTTCTAGGGGAATCATCATCTCTGACCTCAATCTGTATTACAGAGCAATAGTTATAAAAACTGTGTGTTATTGGTACAGAGACAGGCAGGTAGATCAATGAAATAGAATTCAAGACTCATGAATGAACCCACACACCTATGGTCACTTGATTTTTGACAAAGGAGCTAAAACCATCCAGTGGAAAAAAGACAGCATTTTCAACAAGTGGTGCTGGTTCCACTGGAGGTCAGCATGTAGAAGAGTACAAATTGATCCATTCCTGTCTCCCTGTACAAAGCTTAAATCCAAGTGGATCAAGAACCTCCTCATAAAACCAGATACACTGAATCTAATAGAAGAGAAAGTGGGGAAAAGTCTCGACCCCATGGGCATAGAGGAAAATTTCTTGAACAGAACACCAATGGTTTATGCTCTAAGATCAAGAATCACCAAATGAGGCCTCATAAAATTGCAAAGCTTCTGTAAGGCAAAAAACACAGTCAATAGGACAAAACAGTAATCAACAGATTGGGAAAAAATAGTTAGCAATCCTACATCCAATAGAGGTCTAATAACCAATATATACAAAGAGCTTAAGAAGTTAATCTCCAGAGAACCAAAAGCCCTATTAATAATGGAGTACAGAGCTAAACAAATAATTCGCAACTGAGGTATATCAAATTGCTGAAAAGGTCCTAAAGAAATGTTCAACATCCTTAGTTATCAGGGAAATGCAAATCAAAACCACCCTGAGATTCCACCTACACCAGTCAGAATGGCTAAGATCAAAAACTCAGGTGACAGCAGATGCTGTCAAGGATGTGGAGAAAGAGGAACAGTCCTCCATTGTTGATGGAATTACAGGCTGGTACAACCACTCTGGAAATCATTCTGCCAGTTCTACAGAAAATTGGACATAACATTACCTGAAGACCCAGCTATACCACTCCTGGGCATATACCAAAAAGAAAAAAAAAAGCAAAAAAGCTTCAACATATAACAAGGACACATGCTTCACTTTGTTCATAGCAAGTTCATAGCAACCTTATTTATAATAGCTAGAAGCTGGAAAGAACCCAGATGTCCTTCAATACAGGAATAGATACAGAAAATGTGGTACATTTATAAAATTGAGTACTACTCAGCTATTAAAATCAATGACTTCATTAAGTTCTTAAGCTAATTGATGGAACTAGAAAATATCATCCTGAATGAGGTAACCCAGCCACAAAAGAACACACATGTTATACACTCACTGGTAAGTGGATATTAGCCTAAAAACTCCAAATACCCAAGAAACAATTCACAGACCACAAGAAGCTCAAGAATAAGAAACACCAAGGTGTGGGTGTTTTGGTCCTTCTTAGAAAGGGAAACAAAATACTCATGGGAGCAAATAGGGAGACAAAGTATAGAGCAGGGACTGAAGGAAAGGCCATCCAGAGACTGACCCACCTGGGGATCCATCCCATATACAGTCACCAAACCCCCACACTATTGTGGATGCCAAGAAGTGCTTGTTGATAGGAGCCTGATATAGCTGTCTCCTCAGAGGCTCTGCCAGAGCCTGACAAATCCAGAGGTGGGTGCTTGCAGTCAACCATTGAACTGAGCACAGGGTTCACAATGGAAGAGTTAGAGAAAGGTCTGAAGGAGCTGAAGGGGCTTGCAACCCCATAGGAAGAACAACCATATCAACCAACCATACCCCCAGAGCTCCCAGGGACTAAACCACCAACCAAAGAGTACACATGGAGGGACCCATGGCTCCAGTGGCATATGTAGCAGAGGATGGCCTTGCTGGGAATCAATGGGGGGAGAGGCCCTTGGTCCTATGAAGGCTCAATGCCCCAGTGTGGGGTAATGCCAGGGCGGGATGGCTGGAGTGGGTGGGTGGGTGAGGCAACACCCTTATAGAAGCAGTGGAGGAGAGGATGGGATAGGGGTTTTCTGGGTGGGGAATCCAGGAAAGGAAATACATTTGAAATGTAAATAAAGAAAATATCCAATAAGAAGGGGAAACAAAATAATAACTAAGGAGCAGGAAGTAATAAATTTGAATAAAATAGGGGAATACAGGAGGAACTGTAATGAAGGGTAGATGAAAGAATGCAAATACCATACTCACTTATGAAATTCTCAAATAATACAAATGAAAAAAATTGAGATTTGGCCAATGAATACATATTTTTAATTTGATAGTTTGACAAAAGAAACAGTGAAAAAGCCTACTGTGAACAGGATGACTGTACCTGAAAGAAATGCATTTATGCTTGGATTTTCCCAAGAGTATTCTGTGTTTTTAACACACTAAGGAGTTTGTGAGTAAATGTACACATTATTTTGCGTAAGTCATTCATTCTGCAGTGAATACAAACTTCAGAGCATATGTTATAAACACAATAATTCAGGTTTTATGTGCCAAATACCTGCTGAATTTAAACAAGTCAAACAAAAAGAGAAGAGAAATGGACATACTTTTCTGGATGAATGATGATTAACTGGATCCAATAAACTTTCTGTTTCAGAAATATTTCTTCAATAAGATAATTTTAAAAGTATTGAAAATGATAAATTTTCTTTCAATAAAATTTCTTTCCAGATAAAGACATGGTCATTATGTTTGTACTATAAAAGTTATACAGTAATTTTATTCTTTGATAATTTTATACCATGTATTTAGTCATATTTAATGCCCTCTTGCAACTCTATTCAAGTCTAAACCTCTCTTGCTTTAATTACCCACCCAATGTTTTGTCATCTTAAAAAAAATAAACAAGATGAAGTTGAGTGTGTGGTTCGTAGAGTCTTAGCTTGTGGCATCCACTACAGTGTAGTTGACATACTACAGGTTATACCCTTAAAGAAAATGACTCCCTCTCCATCCAGCTAATTGGTTGCTAAAAGTTTCGCAGCTAGAAATGGAACCCATACCTGGCAGCAGGATCTAAGCTATGAATCTATAGTTAGACATGTGATAGGCCCTAGAGTAGAAGTTAATACTATTATTTTAGTAAAAATACATAGTATTAAACTGAATTCTAATGATTTATTGTTATATGAACAAATTAGTACAGCTCTCAACCTTTTTCATCTGAGAAGCATTGTTGGTAGATGAGACTAACACAAAAACCCACAACTGATTAATTTGCAAAACAACTACAACAACAACAGCAACCATAACAACAACAAATTATGCTATACACTGAATTTTAAGAAATACTGTTATGCCTTGGAAATTTTGAGATACCCTTCACTTTATTACTTAAACTCACATTTAAATTTAAAGTAATGATTACGAACACATTCAAAAATGGAAATTTAGATGCCCACACAATTGTTTCATTAATCACATTGTTTCACATTTATTTGTTTTGTTTTATTTCATCTTTTCCCATTGATGTGTATTTACTGTATGTGGTACTCATATAATTATATCATATATATGGAACTTTGTCTCCATACTCCGATAATCTATGTTCTGCTCCCTCTCATATTTCATTGGTCTCCACTATTGCTCCAGGCATATTTGCTCTTACATTCATATGTATACGTTTTCACTGTATAATTACACTCAGTATAGGAACCATGAATGAGAGAAAAATGTGATATTTGTCCTTCTGAGTCTGACTTAATTTGTTGAATATCACTATATCCAGTTTAAATAGATCATAATGAAATTTTATGACCACATTTCAAGATAAAGCTCGCAAATTTATATTAGAACTATGTCAAAATACACACTTTGATGTTCCTATGATGAAGTCTGGACTTTTGCTACTGAAAGAGAATTGAAATAAACAATGTGCTGGCATATTATGCCATTCAGCCATGCTACTGTAAGGAACATGTATGCTTTACTGTCTTTCCACCAGGTGACATAAAGCCACATATTATCTCCTTTGTGAGAATGATTAGCAATCAAATAAAAAGTATATTACAATTAATTTATATCATTAAAAGTATAGAAATGTTTTATCTTGAAAATATAGCATAAAGTATGTTAACTGCAAGGTTTTTTTAAAAAAAAGTATTTTATTTATGATTATGTTTACTTACGTGTGAGTGAGTCTGTACCTAGGAAGTGCACATGAGTTTATGAACCGGGAAAGGACAGACAATGAGCTTCATTTCTGCAGCTGGAGTTACTAGTAGTTGTGAGCTTCACAATATGGGTGTTAAAATGTAGTAGGAGCCTTTGTTCCAACTCAGCTTCCTGCTTTCTAAAAGGTGAGGATACAATCCCTGTCCTTGTAGGAACCGAGAGTGATGGAAGGGAGGGGCATGAGCATCAGCTACCTTCCTGTGACACAGAGATGTTTTGAAGGGAGCTTGGACCCAGGGCAGGAAGTCTTTATCTCTCTGTATTAGAAATAAAACCGTAACTAAGAATCAGAACACATATCATGAAGCTCCTTAAGGTTATCTAGAAATCATTGTCCTTATAAACAATAAGGACTTTGTTGAACATCCCACATGACAAGGCTTCCTTCAAACAGACAGGGGTTCCTTGCCCATTTTATACTTATTTTGTATGTAAGCACTAAGACTGAAAGCATTTGATTTCTCATCTAGGAAACTAAACTTGTTTGTGAAACTAGCTATTTTCGTTTTTCATTTAGAAACATCATGGAATATATCACCTTTAGCATTATTGGTGTGATTTACAAAAATAAAGAAGAGGTCAAACTTTAATTACTTGATATTACTGAAGACACAGTATTAGCAAAATAGAATTGATATTGATTCATTTTGCTTTCTATTAACTAAAGAAAACTGTATTAAATGTTACATATGTTACAAAATCATTATTGACATTGGCACGTGGACTAATTAATGTGAAAAAACATGGCTTTAAGGTAACATTTTATCATAGTAAAATGAATTTACTATGCAATATTTAAATATATTGTTCATAACTAAATCTTATTTATAGATTGACTTTACTATTCTATCTGCTATTTTGTCACACTATAAGTATTTTAAATTGTCCTCTGCACTATAAAATTTTACGTATTCAATGCATTGCACTAATTTTGCTTACTTCTTCCATCTATGTATATAATCATGGTAAAACTAAAATCTTAAGACTAACTGTGTTCATTTCTACAAACTTTTCACTTTTTCTGCCATTTTATATTTTGCTAATAAATTTATTGGTCTGAAGCAATTATTAATTCTTAATTTTCAGACAGTTCATCCACTTTATCATCTACATCTGCCTTTCCTAGAATCATATATAAATTTGTAAAAGTTGATTCTTTTTTGTTTTCATATTTTTAAATAGTCTCAATTATGCTTTGTATTGCAATGATCTATTAATTTTCTAGAAAGTATTTACTTTACATATCATGGTTTTCAGGTAGTTAAGAATGAATATCTTCATATATTTTTATTTTGTTAATTTATATTCTTTGGGATGCTTCATTGAAATACAGGATTCATACCTGATGTGCCACCAACTGTCTCTGGCCTAATGGGAGCCAGAGAGCTACAGGTTCTTTACCTTAACTGGTAGAAGGCTGTTATTATTTTGTTTCTTTTATAGATTAATTAAAGTTTTCTTTATAGATTATATATGTATGTGTGTTTAATGTGTAAAACTATTCAATTTGCATAATATCTTACAAGATTAAAATGGTATTTAAATAAAATATTTATACTTACAGTAGGTTAAATTTGAAAAAGGTAGTAAGTCTTAAATACATTTGTTAAGAGACAGAGAAAGAATACTTATTTTTCAGTGAGTGCATTCTTTAATGAAATTTGTAAATATTGCACTTTACTTCAGTTTTATGGCATATCTGACTTTAAATACAACAATGTATTTGTACACATTAATAGGAAATAGTATAGCATGACAATATATGCTCCATATTTTATTCTCATCCTGTTGGTGGTTGAATATAAATGGAATTCAGCAGTGCCCTCTACATACCTGCAGGGATAAACAACATTTATGCTGTGGATGTTTCAGTAGGCATCAACACTCATGCTGTTAGATGTAGATGAAGACAGTAATTTAGTATAAAGGGTCTTGTGAAAAGATATCCCCATGTGTGTAAATATTAAAAAATACCCAATATGTTCAATGTTCTTCACATTATTCCTTTGAGTTCTAGGGGATTTATCTCTCAGTCATATTTATGCAAATGAGAAAATACTACTGAAGTGATGGATTATTTAATATTTTTTGATAATCTGTCATCACAAAAAGGCCTCACATATAACATTATATCAGAATGTGAATAATGCTAAGTTCTTTCTAATGTAGTTAAGTTTGAAATTTCTGTTTGTTTTTCTTATTGTTTTGCTACCTGGAATTCTATGAAAACATTTAGAATGTTTTTACATTTTAATAAAAATCTTAAAATTTGATTTTTCTTGAGAATGCTTTTGTAAACTGGAATAGTATTTTGAGATTTATTATTTTGTATCTTTACTTATGTGAATGTATGTTTGATTGTGAATACATGCCACCTTGAAAGAGAAAAGGGAAAAAGCAACTTTTCACTTTAATTAAATATGCTCACTTAGAAAATATTGGGTCAGCTGGAAAGAATGAAACACAGTAAGAAATTGTCTCTGGTTAACAACAACAAAGATAAAAGTGGATGTCTGTCAGTGTTTCTGTAAGCCTGCCTTCCCTTCCTCTGCTTCAACAAAGGATAATATTTGCTCTTCTCCCTTGAGTAGAGACCAACATGTTCCCTTAGACAGCACGTCCTGTTTGCAAAAGACAAAACTGTGTTAATTAGAAACCTGCAAATATTAACTTCTATAAAATTTGTTCAGATTTAGGGACAGTCTCTGATGTGGTTGAGATAAAAAACAAAACAAACTAAAATGCTCATAAGATAATGCCTAAACCTATAGAAAATTTTCTGACTGAGCCTGGGCTTATAAGCAATATCCAGAAGCTACAGCTGTAACTTAATTAAACAAGTTTTCCCTTACTTCCAAGGACTGATACTTTCTCCTTGGGTTAGGTAGAAGATCCAGCCCCAACCATCTCTCTGTAAATGCTATGAAGGCCAGAAGAGGGTGTTGCATCCCCTGGAGCTTAAGTTATAGAAGACTTTGAGCTGTGTCCTATGGGTCTGGGAACTAAACTTGAGTCCTCTGTAAGAGCAATTTACTTGGGGCTGGAAAGATGGCTCAGCATGAAGAGCACTGGCTGCTTTTCCAGGAGACCTGGGTTCAATTCCCAGCATCCGCACAGCAGCTGACAACAGTTTCTAACACCAGTTCCAAGAGATCAGATACCTCCACATAAACATACATGCAGGCAAAATACCAATGCACATAAAATAAAAATAAATAAATTATAAAAGAAAAAAGAATTTACTCCCTTAACAACTGAGCCATGTTGCTAGTACCAAAATTTTAAGATTAAAAACAATTGTTCTGTTTTCCTTGATTAACAGAATGAAGAAGAAAGAAGAGTGGAGAAGCTCAGGTAGAACCTACACCTAAGGGCAAGACTAGAAGTCAATTCCCAACAGTGGAGAACCAGGAGATGTGCAAATAGCACAGAGCCCTGAAGCCTTAGGCTTTGTCTGCAGACAACTCTATGCAATTCACAAGAGGCTCTGTGTGTCCATATTCTAGTTCTTCAGCCATTTGCAAAGGAAAAACTTAAGGTGATCTAACTTCATTAGCAAAGCTGGAAGTCTAGGGTGACAATTATCTGAAAATAAAAGGTTTTCCCTCAAGTATCAATTTATTACCAATTTTTTTGTATTCATTTTGTGCCAGTGAAGTATCTGACAATAATATACATATGGTTAGATAGATAGATAGATAGATAGATAGATAGACAGATAAGTAGATAGATAGATAGATAGATAGATAGATAGATAGATAGATAGAGATAGATAGATAGATATTTTTGGCTGAGGAGATGATACTGTTGCAAAGAAAGGGCAGAAAAATTATAAATGGCAGCAGAACGTGGATTGCTTTGAGATTTTGCCTCCAAGTACAGCAGAAGGAACACCAAGAAACTCTCACCAACATGACTGCCTTAGCAGGCACTGAGCAAATAGAACACTAATAGCTATAAAAACATGACAGAGGAAAAGCCCAAGAGATCTAAACCCTACAGGAAGAGATATAGGCAACTTAGAAATGCTGAGAGCAGCAGAAATAGTCTTTTTGTATCCCTGTATTGGGACTTGTTACAGGATTTGCATACACACTGCCTTTGTTGGTCCCCTTCCTTTCTGCCCTCAGTGAAGCCCCCTTTTCTGATCCTGTCACTCCCCTTCCACCCTCAACTAGCCACATTCCTGCTTCCATATAATATGTTATTGTTTTGTTTGTCTTCCTTCCAACATGGCTTTCATAGCACAGGCGTTCTTTCTCTAGTATCATGGTATATCAACCACATATATGTGTGTATAAAAATTAACAACTATTTTATTTGAGTTAATTTTATATCAAGCAACTTTGCTGAAGCTGTTGAACAGCTATAGACGTACTAAGTAGAAATTTGGAGGTTGCTTATGTTTCCTATCATATCATCTCCCAATAGTGATACCTTGACTTCTTCTTTTCCAATTTGAATCCTCTCTTAAATACCTTTTGTTGTCTTATTGTTCTAGTTAGAACTTTGAGTAATGTATTGAATAGACATGGGGAAAGTGGGCAGCCTTTTCTTATCCATGATTTTAGTGGAATTGCTTCAAGTTTCTCTTCATTTAATTTGATATTGGCTGTTCAAAATTTTTAACCCAGATTTGTACCTGCCTAAAGAAATGCAAAGACAAAAATGGAGCAGAGAGTGAAGGAAAGGCCACCAGTGACTGGCACAACTTGGGATCCATCCCATGTATGCACATCAAATTCTGACACTAGTTCTG
Source organism: Rhynchomys soricoides (assembly GCA_019843965.1). Lineage (NCBI taxonomy): Eukaryota > Metazoa > Chordata > Mammalia > Rodentia > Muridae > Rhynchomys > Rhynchomys soricoides. The sequence goes on from JADRCH010000245.1 coordinate 552,199, forward strand.
AAGCCATATTGTAGCAGAGGACTGCCTTGTTATGACCTCAGTGGGAGAGAATGTCTTTAATCCTATGGAAACTTGATGCCCAGGAAAGAGGGATGCTAGAAGGGGTGAGGTGGGGTGGGTATATTTAGTAATAAACTTATGTGGTCAAATATTTCTGCATGGAGACTCAGTGTCATTTGGATATATATACATCCTCATACATATTTGATTCATATGGTAATATGATTTTTTTGAGTAACCTCCATATGTATTGTCAAAATACCTATACCAATTTTTACTCCCACTGACAGTGAATGAGCACTCCTCTTACAATGTATTTCTCGAATATTTAATTCATTAATGTAATTAATTAGTCAATTCATTAGCTGAATAATGATTCTGAACTGGGTTCCATAAACTTTCAATGTTGCTTGAATTTCTGTTTTTCTGATGGCTAATGGTGTGCAATACACTTTAGAATGAGTTTTGGATGTTTGCATTTCTTTTTAGAAGTGTGTACTCAATTCTTTAATTCATTCTTAAATTATATATTTTTTATATTTTTTACTTTTATTTTTTTATTATTTTATTTATTTACATTTCTTATGTTGTTCTCCTTCCCTATCCCCCTCCAAGAGCCACCTATCCCATCCCCCATCCCCTCGCCTCTAAGAGGATGCCCCCTAACCTATCAACTCCCATCTCACCCCTCTAGTATCCTCCCTTCTCTAGGGCATCAAGCCTCCACAGGACCAAGCTGATCCCCTCCCATTGAAGCCAGACAAGTCCTCTGCAACAAACATACCAGCCCATGTATGCTCTTTGATTGGTGGTTTAATCTCTGGGAGCTCTGAGGGGTCTGGGTTAGTTAATTCTGTTGTTCTTCCTGTGGGGTTGCAATCCCAATCAGTCTCTTTTAGTCCTTCCCTTAATTCTCCAAGCTCAGACCACAGGTTGGCTGTAAGTATCTGTCTCAGTCAGCTGCTGGTACAGCCTCTCAGAGGACAGGCATGTCAGGCCATATCTGCAAGCACAACATAGCATCAGCAATAGTGTCAGGTTTGGTGCCTGCACATGGGATGGATCCCAAGGTGGGGTGCTCTCTGGATGGCCTTTCCTTCAGTCTCTGTTCCATTTTTGTCCCTGCATTTCCTTTATACAGGAAAAATTCTGGGTCAAAATTTTTGAGATGGGTGGGTGGCCCTATCACTCAACTGGGGGGCATGTCGATCTGTTGGAGGTGGTCTCTTCAGGTTCCATTGCCAGACTGTTGGACATTTCAGCTAAGGTCATCTCCATTGGGTCCTGGGAGCCTCTCACATCTCAGGTCTCTGGGACCTTCTAGAGGTTCCCCCACACACACCCAGCACTGCTACATATTTCTACTCATTCTCCTGGCCCTCTTGGCTTCTCTCTTATCTCTCCCCAATAACTGCTTCTGCTCACCCTATGCCTCACCCCCCTTTTCCACCCAGATCCCTCCCTCTCTCTGCCTCCCATGATTACTTTGATTCTGCTTGAATCATCCACACTTTGGCCTTCCTTCTTGTTAAACAGTTGTATCACAGGTATTCCAAACTTTTGGGCCAATATCTAATAATCAGAGTATATTTCACTCATGTCATTTTGGATATGGGTTATCTCACTCAGGATGATATTTTCTAGTTCCATCCATTTGTCTGCAAAATTCATGACCATTTTTAATAGCTGAATAGTATTCCATTGTGTAAATGAACCACATTTTTTGTATCCTTTCTTCAGTTGAGGGACATACAGGTGGTTTCCGGCTTCTAGATATTACAAATATGGTTGTTATGAATACAGTGGATCACATGTCCTTGTGGTATGGTAGGGCATGTTTGGGTATATGCCCAGGAGTGATATAGCAGGGTCCTAAGGTAGATCTATTTCCAGTTTTCTGAGGAACCACCAGATTAATTTCCAGAGTGGTTGTACGAGTTTGCAATCTCACCAACACTGGAGAACTGTTCCTCTTTCTCTACATCCTCGCCATCATCTACTCTCACCTGAGTTTGATATCTTAGCTATTCTGATTGGTGTAAGGTAGAAACTTAGGGTCATTTTTTGATTTGCATTTCTCTTGATGACTAAGGATGAGATTATTTCTTTAAGTGCTTCTGGGCCATTCAAGACTCCTCAGTTGAGAATTCTCTGTTTAGCTCTGTAGCCCATTTTTTAAATGGGTTATTTGATTTTCTGGAGACTCACTTCTTGAGTTTTTTGTATAGTTTGGATATTGGCCCTCTATCAGATCTAGGGTTAGTGAAGTTTTTTCCCAATCTATAGATTGCCATTTTGTCTTATTAACAGTGACCTTTGCTTTACGGAAGCTTTTCAGTTTCATGAGGAACCATTTGTCAATTGTTGATCTTAGAATTCGAGCTATTGGTGATCTGTTCAGGAAATTTCCCCTTGTACCAATGTGTTCAAGGCTATTTCCCACTTTCTCTTCTATTAGATTCAGTTTATCTGGTTTTATGTTGAGGTCCTTGGACCATTTGTACGTGAGTTTTGTACAAGGAAATGGATCAATTTGCATTGTTCTACATGCAGATTGCCAGTTAGACCAGCACCATTTGCTGAAGATGCTTTACTTTTTCCATTGGATTGTTGTGGCTTCTTTGTCAAAGATGAAGCATGTGAGTTTATTCCTGGGTTTTCAATTCTATTCCACTGATTGACCTGTTTATATTTTTTTAAAAAATATTGAAAACAGATTCTTCTCTCAAACAATATATCCCAACCACAGTCTCCTGTCCCTTCCCTCCTGGTAGCTCTGTCCCCATTTCCTATCTTCCCTAGATCCACCATCCCCATTTTCTGTTCAGAAAAGAACAGGTCTTTAAGAGCCTACAGCCACTTTGGGCAAAACAAAATACAGTAGGACTAGAAAAAACTCCTTCCTACTGAGGCTAAAAAAAAAAAAAAATCCAATGGAAAGGAAAGAGTTCCAAGAGCAGGCAAAAGAGTCAGAGACATACCCTCTCCCACTGTTAAGAGTCCCACAAAGACACCAAACTAATAGCCATATATCACATATTGGCAAAGAAGCCTGTGCAGAATCATGCACGCCTCTTGCTTGCTTCTTCAGTCTCTCTGAGCCTATGTGAGCTCTGCCTAGATGATTTGGAAGGTATTGTTCTCTTGGTGTCCTCCATCCCCTCTGACTCCTACAGTCTTCTCTCCTCTCATTTATTGATTGGTATATTTGGGGTTGTGTTATATAATTTTACAGTATTCATAAATTCTAGATCTGATCCCACTGGGATGTAGGTAATTAATTATGGCAAAGATGTGAAATAAAAGCATTGAAAAAATAGCCTTTTCAACAAATGGTACTGAAAAAATAGATATTCCTGTGAATGATAATAAAATTGTACTCATACCTATGCCTTCTCAAAACATAATTCAAAAAGGATTAAATACTTCAACATAAAATACCAATTTCAGGGACAATTTAAGATCTAAGCATAAGCAACAAAATTTTCCAATGTACTTCAAAAACACCAGGAATGATCTCAGCAATGGATAAATGGGTTTATATAGGAATGTAGAATCTACACAGCAATGGAAACTTTAAACAGTAGAGTGGTGAGGCAGTTTAGGAATCGGTCAAAATCTTTGCTGGGTATACCAGACAGTGGGCAAATATGTAAAATTGAGTTCTCTTGAAAACAGTTCCTGGACCGGGCAGTGGTGGTGCATGCCTTTAATCCCAGCACTTGGGAGGCAGAGGCAGGTGGATTTCTGAGTTCAAAGCCAGCCTGGTCTACAGAGTGAGTTCCAGGACAGCCAGGGCTACAAAAAGAAACCCTATCTCAAAAAACAAAACAAAACAACAACAAAAAAAAAACAAAAACAAAAACAAAAAAACAGTTCTTGGGCTGAAACACTAATCAAATATCAGGAGAATATTAACTGATCATAGGAGTGGAGAAATTACTTACAGGATATGTTTTCTGAAGCAAGTGCTCTCAGGAAAGGGGGGTCAGGAGTCATGGAGAAGAAGACCCATTCTGAACACCACCAATGCTGAGAGGAGCAATGAACAGACTTACACTTTTTACTGTACACATGTGCACACTGTTAATAAAGGAAGGAAGTGTATTATAAATGATTCTGAAATATAAGAGTGATTTATTATCATTGGAAATAAAATAATTCTGATGGCCAAAATGTATTAGGAAGCCAAGAATACTGGAATAATATTAAGGAAGAAATCTTATTTATTTATTTGTGGATAATTAATTTTAGATAATCAACCAAATGATATTTATAGTTTTACCTTGCCAAGTGAAAAAGGTCTTTTGGAAGTGAAAACTTATTTCTTATCATGATCACATTTACAATTATTTAAAAGGAAAAAATTTCATGATCAATCTATATCACCTTATTTTTATCATTGAAAAAGAAATGTCACTGATAAGAGATAAATGATTATGCAGCCAGTATTAAGTAGTTAAAACAAATACCAAAGTTAAAGCAAGGATATTCTGTAACTCTGTTGAGCAGAAAAATTATGACTTTGAAACATATTTTCCATTTATCCGATAGGCAAATCTTAATGCAATGGTTGCTTAATGTTTATCTAGATGGAGCAATGTGAGGAAATTGCAGTAATGAGCCATCTTAAAGTATTTTAATGACAATCTAAGGAACTATGCCAATATATTTAATAGATTTGAAATGATTGAACAGAGAATAATGCCACCTTTAAAGAGATCTGAAAATATGTGAAGCATGTCCTTATTACTGCAATCTTCACACCAGATCTCTTCAACAGCAGATGACTGAATGTCAAAATAAAAGGTCAAACCATGCTGAAATTTAAAAAATAAATTCTGATCTTTCACTGGACAGCATATATCTTGATGTCAGAAAATAAAAAGCAATCATAAGTTTACTTATAAGAAGATAAACCCATCAATTCAATTTCAGCTGCCTATATATTGATAGATGTATGAACTTCCAGGGGAGTGCTATGCACCTACTAGTGGAAATACACTTAAAGAAAATCGAGTCTGCCTATTCCAGAAGCTGCCAATTACTAGGCAGCAAGGGGTGAGGCTTTGTGGTCACATCTGTTGTCTATGCAGAGATTTTGTCTGTCTTGGTTTGCACGGGGATTCTACATTTTGTCATAACCACTGTGAGTTCATAAGTGCAGATGCCCTGGTTGTGTAGATGACATTATTCCTTATTATCTATTCATTGCCTCATCTATTCATTCTTTATTATCTATTGTATTTCTGTCACCTCTTCCACAATAAGCTTTGTGAGGAGAGGTTTGTTGATGTGCCATTTAGGGTTGAGCATTCTTAAGGCTGTTAGTATCTACCCCATCACCTATTGTATTAATCTATGGATAAAGCAATAAACAATTAAGGATCACTTTTTAATACTATGTTCATTTAACAGAGTAATAGAAAAGTGACCTATGGAACCTAGACAAGACTTTGACTTGTCTAGCCACAGAATCTTGATTTGACAATGGATCCATGTGTGCTTTTATCTTGTGCAGCAAGATTTACATGAAATCAGAAAGTAGGTGATTCCTCCCATATCCATTCCACTATTGCACCACTGAAAACAACTTACAGTAATTACTGTTGTTCTCAGAATTCACAGCTGGGTAAGAACTGATGATTATTTTTCTGCCTCAATAACATGCATATAAAAACTATGAAATATGAAACTATGCATATGTACCAAGAAAACTAACCAGTTTGAAGGGATAAGCCTTCCATGTCAGTACCAGTTTGATTTGTCCATGTTCTGTTTCTCATGTACATGGCATCTTCAGCAATAGATTCTTACTGTAAAGGTTAATCTGGAACATTGACAATAGCCTATAAAGTTTGGGATCTATAAGACCTCAAAGATCAATAGTTCATAAAGAGGAGACCCATACCTGGCCCTCCCGGGGACTTTGCATTGGTTAGTATGTTGTCTCTAGTAGGAATATTGTTTCTTTATAAAGAAAATACATTTAAATAAAGTACAGACACTCACACAGGTACATATCTATCTATATCTATTGATCAATATATAGATAGTTGATAGATAGATGATAGATAGAGATAGATGATAGATGTATATGAATGCATATGTATACACACACACTCATATATGTATATATGTATGTATATATGTATGTATTCATATGCCATATGGAAATTTACTTACTACTGTAGACACTTCCATAGTAAATTTCCATATGACTTTTGAAAGGTTTTTATAGTTATTTACCCCTTCACATATTTCTTGCTCTACCCCTGTATTCCTACACTCCACTGTAATTTAACCCTTCTTGCTTCATTAATGGCCTTTGAGCTTTCAAATGACTGTTTTCTATATCCTCTCCTTGAGCCCTCCTCCCATTACTTGTTACTGAAATCAAGATCTAAATGGACATTAAAAATTAATACACAAATGATATCTTTATAATTTGAGATTTGCATTATCTCTTATTCAGAATGATTGTTTCTAGTTCCATCCATTTACCTTTGAATTTCACTTGTGTTAACAACTGAATAGTGTTATATATTATAGGATATTTTTATCTGTTCAACAGCTGATGAATATCTTGGTTGTTTCATTTTCTGGTTATTGCAAAAAGAGTAGCTATGGACATGGATGAGCAGGTTTCTCTATAGTTGGATATAGAGTCCTTTGAAAATGTAGCTAAGAATGGGATAGCTAGACCTCATTACTGATTTAGCTTCAAGTTTCTGAAGAATATTTACACCAATTTTCATAGTGGTAACACTGGTTTGCACGCTCACTATCAGGAAATAAATAACTTTTAAGAAAAGAATATCATTGGAATTTCTAAACTGATGGTTGTAGTTGAGTTGGGCTATAAAAGAGAAGACTAGTTAAGAAAGAGATTTTAATTTTTTGTTGAGTCAAAGATGATCTCTCTTTTGTTCCAGTGAGAAAAAGGGAATACAATAATTACGTTTCTAATAAATATATTTAATGTCATATGTAAATAATAATTTTAAATATGACAATTACACATTTTGGTTTTGTGCCAAAATATTAGTGGCTGAGTACTAGAATACATATTAAATGTGCCTTGGAATTTATTCATTTGGCAACTACTAATTCTTCAAAATACATTCATACTATCTACACTACTTTAATCTTTCAAAAGACAATCATTGCCATAATTCATTTCCTAAAAAGATTAGAGATCAGTTTAATTTTTATTTATTATATAAAATTGCCTTCCACAACTAAAAAGAAAAAAAAATAAAACAGAAATAAATCAGAAAAAGTCTTCCAGATTAGTCTAACTTTCAGTGGTGTCTATCTTGATTACATAATCAGAAGATGAAGAATGTTGAAATGACAAAAATTAAACAAAGAATTTCATCCAATTAGAAAATAATATCTACCACAACCATGAACTATATTTTATTTTTACATGAATGATTTATTTTTATAACTAGAAGAGAAATACAATGGATTATAAATTTCCAAATAATAAATGCTACACTCATCTTCCAAAGTAGGAAATGGCATTTACAATAATAATTAGATGTCTGATCTGAAGCCGGTTATTTTTCTGTTTTCTTGGCTCATTAATCTTTAACTTATGTGCCATGCATTTCAAGATCATTTTCTATGCAAAGACTTGAATTCTACATTTTTGTTAGTCATAATTGAGAAAAAATTGTTCTCAGATCTCTAACTTGATATTTAATATTCAGGTTTCTTTCTTTTGATGTAATAAGAACCATGACAAAAAGTCACTTATAGAAAGACATATTTTCTTTAGTTTGTAGATTACAACCCATCATTGAAAGAAATTTTGCAGGAATGACTTGATGGCATTCCTATATGCCTTGCCACACAGTATTTCCTCACATCAAGAAATTAAGTCACAGCAAAGAAAGTCCAATAGAAACTATGTTAGATATTGCTTACAAATGACTGACAAACTTATGCAGACATTGGACATTACTTTCTTATAAGCCCAACACTAATAGTGCAGTAACCAGTGTTGTCCTAGGTAAATAAACCCACCTGCACCAATTAGCAATCAAGACCATTCCCCTCAGGCCAACTTGATGTAGGAAGTCTCCTTTTAGATGACTCTAGGGGGTGCCAAGAAGACAGTCAAAGCTAGCTACGATGGTCATATAAATTGCAGAATTATTTCTGTCAGGAAAAAATCTGTTTTCTCTTCTTTTGTTTTTGATCTATATTACTTTACGCCGTCTTGACTTTCCCAATGCTATAATATTAGAAATCACCGTTGATGGCTCATATCTATAATCTTTGAACCTGGGCAATAGAAGCAGGAAGATGGTCTCACGTAGAAATTCAGTCTAGGAAATCTAGCAAGATTTTGGCAACAGTAGTAACATAGTCAGACATTGTTTTTATGAAGAACAGTGGCGAATAACAAGGTCTAAACCATGCAAACAGAAAGTAATCCGAGTCAGATGTGGTGATACTGCTCTAAAACTTTAGACCTTTGGAGGTGAAAAAGAACAATGGTAAATTCAGTGATATGGGCTACACAGTGAGTTCAAGGACAGCTTAGACTGAAAACATAATTCATCAGGAAAGGGATTATATAAACTGAAGAAGATGCTGAATTTTTATGTTCATTCTTTTAAAAAATTTTTCTATCTCTGCTCCCAAAATAGTTTTGTCATAGACAGAATTGTTTATGCAATTATCTTTACATTTTCCTATCTCCATAGGCAAAGAAAACTAAGATAAAAAACCTGGGCCATGAAAGCATTTCACTTTCCAATTTGAAGCCAAAGATAAAGGTTTTTTTGGTTTTATTTATTTATTTTTTGTTTGTTTGTTTTTTTTTTTATCCAGAATATATAATAAAATTATCACTGGATTTTGTGACCATGGATCCTTAAGACAGACCAGAATTGATTTCCAAGCAAAGTGTCTTCTTAATTATTTTTATAAAGATTTGTTTTTAATTATGTGTATTAGCATTTCTGTGTATGTAAACATAAGCAAAGGTATTAATAGAGATGAGAGAGGAGCATAGGGTCATATGGAGCTGTAGTTACAGGCAATTCTTTTCTAGTAAAATATATTTATTTCTTAATACAATAGCTGCCAGCAATATACTGGTGTTGGTGTTTTCCAAAGAAAAGACAATATAAGCATTCTATAATGAGCTTTTATTCCTCCCCAAGGAATTCTTTAAAATACTCTAATCCTGATCTGCATTATGACATGGGAGCTGAATTGTTTCCAGCCCAAGAATGAATCTCCAGGACCACTGCAGCAGGCTGACTGAATCTACCCAGGGGAGCTTGTGATTATAATTTGGCAAAAGCTTCTTAACTAGAATCCATTCCATTCAGTGCTCATTTAATATAAAAGCCAACATTTCACAGAAAAAAAAAAAATATGAATGAATCCCTTACAACTCAATGAGGTGTGGACCAAAATCATTACAAAAAAATAATTTAATCTTCCCCTCAATTTTTTCTCTATAGATGTTTCCTAAATGCTACTTATATGCAACTTTGAGGAAATTATGGAAATATAAATCATCAGAACTATAAATGCCTACATTTTAAAGCTGATCTACCTACTGTACAAACTAGTCAGAACCTCTTACCTGTATGCAAACTGCTCATGACTTTAAAGTTATGAAAGCTAATGTTACTGCAAAAATCTCAGATGTGAACTGCATAGAACAAGTCCTGGAAACAGGACTTGGGTCCTTTGCAAGAATGATTAAGTGCTCTTAATCATCGAGCCAACCTTTTCACCCTGTTTTTTAAAATCTTAATAGCAGACAATATATATGTTATACATAATGCATTTCAGGATGCGATTTGCAATTTTAAAGATGTCTTTACTGTATTTCATACATCTTAATGTTTTGTTTTATGTGGATGTGCACCAATACATGACTACTAGCAGAGCTTTTGAAGTAAGGAAGTATAAGATTTGGGATTTCTGAACTTTGTAAGCTACTATGTATGTGCTGGATACTGAACATGGCTTCTCTGCTATAGCAACTACTCTTAATGGCTGAACCACCTCTCCAACCTCCTGATTATAACATGTCCATAAATGTCTTTATGAGCAAAACTACGGTTAAAGTCTTTATGGTACCTGGGCTACTTAGCAGAGGCTACAACACTGAAGCCTGAGTCTCCTCTCACAGCAAGTATTACTGTCAATAGATCTTCAGAAACGTGTGTGACCTTGTGAACCTCTCCAAATCCATAACAGAATGTCAGAATCCAAACATTGCTCAAGTTTGGAGTAGATCATCAAAGCTGCAATGAGTTCATGGGTACTACTTGTAAGTCATTCCAGGATCTCCGTGCTCTTCATCATCTGTCTCCTTTCTTCAACCTCAAGTTCTTTACACCTCCTGTTTTATGATATCCTTTAGGTTCTAGACGGGTGATACTGATGTTTCATTAATGACTAAGACTCTAATATTTTGACCAGTTGTAAGCCTCCAGAATAATTTTAGCCAGTAGTGTAAAGAATCATTGCTGTTCATAGTTTCAAGAAACAATAATCTATGGTCAAGATGTGATGGTTTGTATATGCTTAATTCAGGGAGTGGCACTATTAAAAGGTGTGGCCATGTTGCTGTAGGTGTCACCTTGTTGGAGTAGGTGTATCACTGTGGGTATAGGCTTGAATACCCTCATCCTAGCTGCCTGGAAGTGAGTATTCTGCTAACAGTCTTCAGAAGAAGATGTAGAACTCTCAGCTCTGCCTGCACCATGCCTGCCTGGATGCTGCCATGCTCCTACCTTGATGATAATGGACTGAACCTCTGAACCTGTAAGCCAGCCCCAATTAAATGTTGTTCTTTATAAGAGTTGTCTTGGTCATGGCGTTGGTTCACAGCAGTAAAACCCTAACTTAGACACTCAGTTTAATAAGGACAGCTGGTCCATTTAACAAAACAAAAGTAGGTTACCCCATAGGGCCTAAAATCTCAACCATGGGCTTTGATCAGACTTACAGCACTAGACTAGGAAATTCCTTCCTGTAAAGAAGGCTTTGCAGCAAATTAGAAAGCTGTTGGCTAATCTCACAGCAATCCTGATATTATTGCACCAGGGAATGTGTAAAAATCCTGTAGTGTACCAAGTAGAGTCCATAGCCTACCCTGGCAATGAGATTTTCATTTCATAACTTTCTATGAGTCACTATGAGTCATTCTAATGTCAAGTACTTTAATGTAATCCATTCTCTTCTAATTTATTTTTCATAAAGGTTCAGATTATATGATAGTCAATATATCTGCATAATTATAATAAAATATGTTAATTATTAAGTGATTCCTGTGAATATTATTATAGACATTTCTAACCCTTAAAAGAATTTAAAATATTTAGCCAATATTTTACATGTTGCTTTAGCTTAAGTTTGAAATAAATACAGAATTAGTATGCAAATATGCAAATGAAAAACTGTAATGAACTGATTTTTTATTTTGGACACATGTGTATAGGTAATCTTGATGGGTTACAACATATCATACATGGTATTTGGATTAAACTTTTATATCTGGCATCAATGGAAGGGGATTCCCTTGGTCCTGTAGAAGCTTGATGCCCCAGCATAGGGAGATGCTAGGGAAGTGAGAAGAGAGTGGGTGGGTGGATGAATGAGGGATCACCTCCATAGAGTCAGGGGGGAGTAGATGGGATAGCAGGTTTACTGAGGAGAGACTGGGAAGGGGGACAACATCTAAAATGTAAATAAATAAAATAATCAATAACACGAAGAAGAAAATGAAAAGAAAATTAATAAGAAACAGTCAATGTGCATGGAAGCTTCTGGGAAACAATAGGAAGTTTTATTTTTCTTTAAAAGTTTTTAAAGGAATATTTTGGATAAGGATTGATTCTACATGAAAATTTAAGATTTTGTTCTAAGAGTGAAAATAAAGCATGAGGACAAAACCATAAAAACTTAAAATCACAGTCTATATGAAAGAATCATATAATACACATAGAGTATGCAATGTAAGGATGCTATACACTTAATCTTTAAGTTTATTATAATTTATAACATCTTAATGTTCTATTCATGTTAACCAAAACTATCTTAAATATGTACATCTAATCAGAATAATGTCTTAGTGTTTGCTGACTTTGTTCAACTTTAACCACATTGTAAAATTGAATCATAAAAAAATAAATAAAACGAGGTTTGTATAAAATATTTGGGTTGATTTGTCTAAGCCTTATTTACATATTATAAAATGTTTAAATTACAAGCCTGGTAAAATTTCTCTTCCAGAGTGTTTAAGGAAGTTTAGGCATGTGTACCAGTAAAGAGGCTTGGTGAGGAAACACAATGGTTTTGGCATTATAATCTGAGACCAGTGAGGAACAATGTAGCCGCTGATTTGTTGACTATTCTTTTTATCAGAAAGTCCATGGAATCACCAGAAATAGTCTCTTACCAACATCTATCCTCCAAGAAAAGGTGTTACTGGGAATGCCCAGCTGTGTGACACAATGCACAAATTATATTGTATTGGAATATTCACTTTTGCTAGATAGATAATGTGAAGGATATATAATTTGTCAATAAGAAAAATTTTCTATGAATCTAAATATATAAACTAATGGTAATAGATAATGTCTGCTGAAAGTTAGAGATCTTCCTACTGCTGGTAATGTGATTAATGTTATCTTTGAGTAAATCACAATTAAATATGTCTCTATAACTTTGCTTAGAATTAAAATAACTCCAGAAGAAGGGTTTATCTCTACATAAAAATGTTATGCTACTATGTTACTTCTTGTACCTTAGGATATACATAGGTCTTTCCAAAATAGAAACTAAAAGTCAGTTATTTTTGGAAATTTTGTATTGGGTCTTCCTTCTTCTTTTCCTTCCCTTACACTGAATGGTCTTCTTGAACTTTCTTCCATTCAACTTCACAGCTCATCTTTTCCAGCCTCATCAATAAATAAGATGAACTAGTTTCAATGACTTACATGACAGATGGATGGATTTTTCTCATTCAGTAGGATCTTACAGCCTCTACCACATCCTGAATGTCTTAAGCAATTGGGGTGGAGGGTTGCAAATATCAGTCATTGTACCCTTAATGTGTCTGGACAGATATATGATGGCACTCTGGAAACGGGAACCTTTTACTCAAGGCTGACTGGTATGGGGCTTATTAGTTTGTCTGTGCTCTTTGCCCTTGCTCTCAATTCTCCTCTGCTTAGTAAAGTAAGATGTCAATAGCTGGCTCCTTTGAAGTCCTGAGGGTGGTAGATAATGAATTTAAGGATAAAAACCAAAGAATTACAGGATTAAAATAAATCATATTTTAATAGTGAATGATATGTAAGAGTGTAAGATAATCAAGAAACATTGATTAGCCCTCAGTTATATCAGGGATGCTATAAAAGGAATGTCCAGACAGCTAGATATGTCACTAGCTGAATGACTTGGAAGAATAGAAAAACTTTAAAAACACTATCAGGAAAAGAAGATGTCTGTATTATGCTGGTTAAAAAATGTTATTTATTATTCTCCATAATACAATTTCTGAGGAAATATTATAAAGACTCTTCAGTCAATGCTATAAATTAAGATAGCCTTAACAAAAATTAGTAACCTTAATAAATAAGATAATGTGATTTTATTTGTTTGTTTGTCTGTTTGTTTGCTTGGGGGAGAGTCATTGTTATTGTCCTGTCATCTTCAACAATCAACTCTTTCAGCACTATTGAATAAATTTTGGGATTCAGAAGGAAATAATTTACCAGTAAATATCTGGTGCATAATGTCACTGAGCTTTTCAACTTTTCATAGGTCATTTCTTAGGAGCTGCATGGCTCCATGTGAGCATGAGTGAGTGGGATTAAAAACCTAGATATTACATTGGTCTTAAATCTCTAATTCCCTTCCCCATCCATTTCTCCAAGGATTTATTCGAAACCAGGTTGACTACAGACTCATGACCCACTTGTCTCAATCTCAGAATTTCTAGAACTGCAGAAATGGGCCAACTAAATCTGTTTTCCACATATTATAAGAATCCCTGAATCTGTTGCCTGTCTGTCTATGAATTCTGTCCCCCTAAATGGACTGCCTTGTCTAGCCTCAGTGGGAGAGGATGTGCCTAGTCCTGCAGCAACCTGGTGTGCAGGAGAAGGGAGTAGGGGTGTTACCTAGAGGGGGCTTTCCTTTCTCAAAGGAGAAGGGGAGGGAGGAAGGAAGAGGGGAAGGTCTGCATGAAGAGATATGGGGATGTAAAGTGAGTTTAAAAAAAAAAGATGAACAAAAAGAGAAAAAGAAAGAATCACTAAATTTAAGAGTTGAAATCAGTAGGGGATGGGAACTGTGGGTAGCCACAGAAATGTCTCAGATGACAGGGAAGCAAGAGGTTCCCAGGACCTAAAGGAGATGACATTATCTGAAATACCCAACAAAGGGGAGATAGAACCTATAAAGACCTTCTCCAATATTTAGGCACGGCCCCCAGTTGAGGGATGGGACCACCCACCCATCTCAAAAATCTTTAACACAGAATCGTTCCTATCTAGAGAAAATGCAGAGACAAAAATGGATCAGAGACTAAAGGAAAGGCCATCCAGAGACTGCCCTACCTAGGGATTTATTTGCAGACACCAACCCCCCACTCTATTGCTGATGCCAAGAAGAGCTTCCTGACAGGAGCCTGGTATAGCTGTCCCCTGAGAGGCTCGACCAACATCTGATCAATACAGATGCAGATACTCACAACCAACCATCAGAAGACTGAGCTCTGGGACCCCAATGGAAGAGTTTGAGGAAGGACTGAAGGAGCTGAAGGGGATTGCAACCCCATTGGAAGAACATCAACTAACCTGATGCCCCCAGAGCTCCCAGAGACTAAACCACCAACCAAAGAGTACACATGGACAGACCCATGGCTCCAGCTACATATGTAGCAGAGGATTGCATTATCATCAGTGGCATCATTGGGAAGGAGGCCCTTGGTCCTGGGAAGGCTTGACACCCCAGCTTAAGGGGATGCTAGAATGGTGAGGCAGGAATGAGTGGGTGGATGGGGCAGCACCATCATAGAGGCAAAGGGGTGGGGGGATAGGATGGGATGGTTTGCTTGGGAGGGTGGGGTGGAGTGGTAACCAGGAAGGGAGACAACATGTGGAATGTAAATAAATAGAATAACCAACAAAAAAGAAAGAAAGAAGTGAAATCAATAGCCTAATTTGGAACCATTTCAGATTGAGGCTTTTGAAATTTAATAATCTTTATGGTTTCTCATTTCTTGATTTTTTTTCCAAAATAAATCGGTAGCTTGCCACCATATAATATCAGAAAACACTATAGATTGTGAACCCAAGAACATCACTCCCATACTCACATTCCCATTGTCTGTTTTTCTTAACCATTGATGTGGATAGAGTCACCTGGGGACACCATTAAAATGGAGACAGATTCAGTACTTTGGGCTGGGCTGAGGCTGATATTTCTGATTAGCACATACTGATGTTGTTGAGCCCAGGGCAAACTTTAAATAACAAGGATCTGCAATCTCAAGTTATTCTTCTCTTGACATTCTATCACTGTTAAATATTCTCATATGAATCTCTCAGAATTGGCTAGTTCACTTGGATATTTCTACAAATTATGTTGAAAATAATCCCACTAATTTTTTGAAGCCCCAACTGTGGTAATGGCTTGTAACAAAGTAAAACTCAAGAATAATGTTGATCCACATTTTTTTTTTTTAATTTTAAAACGTTTTTTCTATATTTTTAATTAAAATATAATTACATCTCTTACCTCCTCTCCTTTTCTCCCAAGTACTGCCAGTCTAATTCTTTGCAAGAGCCTTCAGCAGTCTTAAATAATGGCCTTTTTAAAAATTATTGCTTTTACACACACACACGCGCACACACACACACACACATATACATACATATATATTTGAAACAATATATAAATAAAATCTTCTGATTAATTAAATCTGTACTTATAAATATTGAAGGATACTATCTCCTTATGGAATTAGAGTAAAGGTATCTTGATACGTTAAAAATTTTATCTCACTTTTCTCTTGCATTCATGGTTTCTGATAAGCTTAGAGTGTTATTTATGTTCATGTTCTTGTTTAAATAAAGTACTTATTACTCTAGGTTCTTTGAACATTTAAAATGTGACTATTCCAAAATGTAACGACAAAAACAGCGGACTTCATCTAAGAAAAATCACTAGTGAACTTAGAAATGTTAATCATTGGAAGCTACTTTATTCTAATAGTCATAAAATTAGTAGTCTTTCAGCAACTATGTAAATGTGAGTTTGAACTTTTGAATTCCAGTCACACTATTTTATTTTATTAAGAAATAAGTCATCCTCACTGGGTATAGGGATGGAGTTGAGTTGTAGATGTATCAGTTGGGTATCCCATGGTCAGGCATTCTTCAAATTTTCAGTAATTATGGGATTTTTGTTTTTGTTTTGTTTTGTTTTTGGGTTTTATTGTTTGTTTGTTTGTTTGTTTTTTGTAATGGTCTTGGTTCCAGAAAAAAGCTACTTGACTGGGGTATTGAAAATCTTTCTGATTCTGACTCTGTGAGCAGAACTAGGCAAACCTCATGGTGGTCAAGGTTGCATATTCATTCTTTTGTGACTGCATTAACTCGCTCAGGATGAAATATTCAAGTTCCATCCATTTGCCTGCGAATTTCATGAAGTCATTGTTTTTAATAGCTCAGTAGTATTCCATTGTGTAAATGTACCACATTTTCTGTATTCATTCCACTGTTGAGGGACATCTGAGTTGTTTCTAGTTTCTGGCTATTATAAATATGGCTGCTATGAACATAGTGGAACATGTGTCTTTATTATATGTTGGAGCATCTTCTGGGTATATGCCCAGGAGTGGTATAGCTGGGTTGTCAGGTAGTATTATGTTCATTTTTCTGAGGGTCCGCCACACTGATTTCCAGAGAGGTTGTATCAGCTTGCATTCCAACCAGCAATGGAGGAGTGTTCCACTTTCTTCACATCCTCGCCAACAGAAAGTGGGGAAGAGTCTCAAACACATGGGCACAGGTGAAAAGTTCCTGAACACCAATGGTTTGTGCTCTAAGATCAAGAATTAACAGATGGGACCTCATAAAATTACAAAGCTTCTGTAAGGCAAAAGACACTGCAAATAGGACAAAATTATAACATACAGATTGGGAAAAGAACTTTACCAATCCTACGTCCAATAGAGGGCTAATATCCAATGTATACAAAGAACTCAAGAAGCTAGAACTCCAGAGATCCAAATAGCCCTATCAAAAAATGGGGAACAGAGATAAACAGAGAATTCTCAATTGAGGAAACTCGAATGTCTGAGAAGCACCTAAAGAAATGTTCAACATCCTTAGTCATCAGGGAAATGCAAATCAAAACAACCCTGAGATTCCACCTCACACCAGTCAGAATGGTTGATCACATTCTTAAAACATTACTCTAAATACTGCAATTTCAAATGTCAAGGTCGAGAAAATCAAAATAGTGCAGTTAAAAATTTTTGCCTTGCCATATAATGTTCAACAACTTGTGTTGTGTCATAATATTAGGATTTGTTTTAACTTCATTGGTTTTTATAAACACACATTAGCAGCTATTTAGTATATTTATCTGTCTGTCTTTTTGTTTGTTTGTTTGTTTGTTTGCTTAAATGTTTTGACAGCTAGGGCATGTTTCTGTTGGATGGACACTGCACAAGCAAAGGAATTAGGATACTTCACAGAACAAAAATATGTAAGGATGCCCATTCCAAGGGACTACTGTTTGGTTTTGTTTGTTTATTTGAATCAGTACGTGTTAGTTATATATACATCAATACAAAAATAATATCTTTTGGAATCTTCTAAGAGAGTGAAGGCTCTCCAAAAAACATGTAAGTTGGCTCCACCAAAATAAGAAATGTGAAAAAAATTATCTTGACACATAAAATTAGAAATAGTAATATGTATTTGTTTATTATAGTGGTGATATACTTGATAAAGTATTAAATATTATTTTTGGATTATTGCTTCTAGGCATGACATTTCTGTTGCTATGATAAGAGTTAAAGAGGAAGGAGTTTGGGCTTATGGTTTCAGGGAGAGAGAGAGAGAGAGAGAGAGAGAGAGAGATCATTAAGGGAAAAGACAAAGGTGAGCTCAAACTAGAAATGGAGCCAGGTTATAAGAACTTTTCTAATACATGTTCTAATCTAATTATCAAAATAAATGGAAATACGCGAATTTTTCTTTCTTTTTTTGTTTTGTTGTTGTTGTTGTTGTTTTGGTTTTTTTGTTTTGTTTTGTTTTGTTTCGAGACAGGGTTTCTCTGTGTAGCCCTGACTGTCCTGGAACTCACTCTGTAGACCAGGCTGGTCTCAAACTCAGAAATCCACCTGCCTCTGCCTCCTGAGTGCTGGGATTAAAGGCGTGTGTCACCACTTCCCAGCGGAAATATGGAAATTGATGGTTTGAAATATTAAGCTATTTTCCTAAAATTATCTAGACATTTAGAATGCGACCTTGCAGAATGCGACCTTGAGTCTTTACTTATCCTCAGGAGGTTGGGCAGCAGACCATCCTCTGTAGAAGGAAAGCGTTGCTTCTCACATTCACCTTCCTGAGGTTGGAGCAGTTCTCAGGCCCTGAAAGTGTAAACATTGTATTTGCACATTTAAAATAGTTTTCTAGTATATTAATATATCTTTGTAGAAAAACATTAAACATATATTTATCACTTGCCCTTTACATCAGAGAACTAATGTTTTAAGCACAAACTACTTCAAATTCTATGAACTGTACAAATGATACATTACACCTTAAATCTTCACAATGAAGATTCCAAAAAAATTTCTCTAAGTTACATTCAGTCCCTGGTCCTTCTGGGTCAGAAACCTGACATGAATCTTAAAAGAATATTAGGATTTGTAACAGTATGTTGTGAATACTTTTCTTGTTAAAGTTTCAGACAGAACTTCAGGTCTTATTTTTCTGAGAAAATGATGATTTAAATCATATTTTTAAAAAGGAAAGACAATACAGATGATCCTGAATTGCCAAGACAGCCTCACCTATTTTGCCATATGTCTAAATATTTTAAGTGTTTATTTCATTCTCTATTGAAATACAGGATGACATCAATAGTTGACAAAATTTTATACTTAATTTGAGCTTTATTCTATTTGCTCATTTATTATATTACTTAGGTTTATTTGAGATACATCGAAAAAACCTGTTGAGAAGAAGTAATGCTTCTAAAGTCTCTCCTATGCCAACCACTCAATATATAATAGGCAGTCTATGACAGTTTTAAAGCTTCATATTGACCCAAATATCACTGCAGCTTCCACCACATGATTCATTTTCTGAATCAGATGTCTTGTGTATAAAGTGGAAAATATCTAAGGACACAAAATCAAAACACAAGCTTCTCTCTGTCCTCAGGAACACCTAAAACACATGGTTAGGTTTCCTTAAGAAAAAAAAAGCATAACTCAGCTATGAATACGGACCTTGCAGTTAAGGCTAGGGGATAAAAAAAATAGCGCTTACGTTACACTTTGTACTTTAGCTGCACGGTAGAACTACCAAGAGAGACTTTATTTTTTTATTTAACTTTATTTTATTTTTTGATTGTTATTGTGTTTGGAGAGTGGATGTCATGGTGTATGTTTGAAAGCCACAGGACAGTTTCAGAGATTGATTCTCTCCTTCTGTGGTGGCTTATGGGTTTCAAATTGAGGTCAATAGGCTTGCATAGCAAACTCCTTTACTCACTAAACCATCTTGCTGGCCTTGGAAGAATTTTCAATAACTCCACTATCTACATATCACCTAATATCAAATAAAACTGATATGACATTTAATGGTTTCCAGATGATCTCATTACACAGATCATGTGGATATTCACTAACCAGAAGGACGTCAAGCAAATCGTATACATTGTCAATTACACTAAAATTTAGAGTGAAGAGATAAATGCGTACAATAGTAAATTAAGATTATTTTTATTTTTTAAATTTACTTTTGTTTATATGTATTATGTGGGCAATAATGGTTGCATGTGCACCATAAGTGTGCAGCTGCCCACAAAGACAGGAGATAAGATTGCATTCCCTAAGAACTGGCATTTACAGGCTGGGTTTAAGTGCCATGTGGGTGCTAGGAATTGAGCCCTGGTCTTTTGTAAAAGCAAATTTGACCTTGGCTGTGAGCCATTTAATCAGCTTCAATTTTGTGTTTGATTACAATGCACCATTTATCAAATGGTGAACAATAGAGCATTGAATAAATTGTTTTTTATACATTATACACGACTCAACACTAAAAAGAATTGTAGTACAGGAGATTTCATATTTTTAACAATGTGTCTTCTTTTATGGATACAAATTAATTAATTTTTAAGTTAATTTAAAAAAATTGCTTAGAGAAATATTATTGATTAATATTAAGCTATATAAAATAATACTAGACATGAAATTATCTGAATAAATTATAACTCCTAACATGACATAGTGTCCATGGCCCTATGACAGTCATATGAGAAAGGGAGAAGTGGACAGTAATATAACTGTTGAATTAAGAAGGCTGAGTTAAGGATGCTGAGTTTGTTCTGGCTTCTCTTTGTAAAATGAGGCACATTTTCTAAGGTTCTTTGAAATTGGAGGAAATTATAGAAAGAATAGAATAACATCATTCTAGGTTTTGTTTCCCAATGTCAAAATAATGTGTGGTCAATGCTGTTTCTATTTCCCCTATCCCTAGTCATGGTGGGTATCATGCCAGGCAAGAGTCATTATGAATAAAAGATGAAAAAGTATTTAATAAAAAAAATAGATGATAGATACTGTGAGTTTATCTACATTGAATGCAATTCTAATGAGCACTGCATGCAATGTCAATATGAGATTTTCTAGGCATATCAGTGTATCACAATATGTATTTTAACCTTGTAAAAAATAATTATTTTCATTATGCCTTTAGCTTTAACTGAAAGCCATGGCCAATGAACTATGTCACTGTTTTGTAAGATAGTTTTGTTTTTGTTTTTGCAAAGCTTCCAACACTAGAAAAAAAATATAAAATAACCAACTACTCAAATTATGTTAACATATTCTTTTGTGGGCTGCAGAAAATTATCCATATTTAGTTTGTGTATAAGTTTAATATTTATTGACTTCTATTTAATTATTCATGTTATAAGTGCTTTATATGTTTTTTTTATTCATTCTCCTATTTTATATCTTTGAATGCCTATGTTAAATTTGCAAGTATTAGCTTCTCATTAACTGGCAACCAGAAACAGCATAGCAGAATCTGTGAGAATTAATTATCTTTCAATTGCATTTACTGTGTGAACATTTTAATCATTAGCCTTAAGGAAAATCTGTGTGACCCATAGTTAAGGAAGAATCAATAATATATTATATTTCATCCTAGGTGCTAGACACTTAAAAGATGATAACAAACAAAAGAAGTGTGTGGTCTCTGTCCTCATGGAGCCATGCAGTGAAGCCTGCACGGAGCCTGCTCTATAATGGAGCTTTGGGAAAGAGTAGACTTAACAGAAGGAGCAGAACATAATTTTAAGCAAGGAAGAAATCTTAAGATGCATGACAATTGGCCTCTAAATTTATTTGCCATAAAGTAATAACAAAATATAATTTTACACAGACCTGTCTGAAATGATAGTCAAGTGGCAAAAATAATAAAGCATTGCAGAGAATGAGAAACAGACTCATAATAGAGAGATTGGAATTCTTGAAGGCTTTTGCCCTGATGTGGTGATAGTAGACTCTTTAGAGAAGTAGATTAATTTAGAAAACAAATGATTAATTATGGTTTCACTGTCAGTTTGAAATTGAGACATTTCATAAAACCCCTTTGTAGGACTTTCTTATCTTGAGAGCTACTGGTCTGAAGTTTGATAGTCATGGAAGGGTGTTGTTCCCATAGTAACCTGCATGAGAAGATCTGATTCTGACTCTAGTGTTTTAGGTTGTGAATTACTTCCACTTAGGAAAGCAATAGGATAAGAACTTAATTTTTCCTTTGCATGAAAACAAATAGTGGACACAATCAGGTTAAGATCCACCCAGTCCATCTTTAAATAACGCTTCTGCCTTTTCAGGGACATGGTTGATGTCTGAACTTAGCTTGTATGCATTTACTCCTGTCTTTCTGGCAATAGTTTTTAAATAAAATGTATGCCTGTTTATTCATCTTGCCCAGTATTATTTTTTACAGCTTTTCTGTGCCAAAACTCTGACTTTATGGTGTCTATGGATTTAAGATCTTCTCTCTCCCCAAAGCAAAGTCCACCATTGTGATTGGCATTGCCTTGATGGCAGTTAACTTTCAATGAGTTCAGCTAGTGATTTCAAGGACCAAATATCATGTCCATAATGGGAATCAACTTTCCTTTTCTGAGAAATTAAATTTGGGTCAGAGTCCTTTGGGGAATAAAGTTCTTAAGCATATTAGAGCATGAGATGGAAAATAAAATCAGGGAAAATTGAAAAGGAAAGTTATCAATCTGTGGAGTTTTTTTCCACCTAATATCCCTGCTTAAGCCATTTTGGAGAAGATATTAAGTGTTTCCTTTCCTAAAGATATCATTTTAGAAAGATGTTCTATGTCCTGTCCAAAAAAAAAAAAAAAAAAAAAAAAAAAAAAAGGAAATTTCTTTTAACTGACTCAGAAGATAGCTCTCACTTCTCAGCTTCTCAGCTTCCCTGTCACAAATTCACTTCCTTCAACTTTTCCTTCAGTGCCCTGTGGTCTTCTGACTCCCTCCATCCTTCTCATTACCAGTATACATTGAACACCAGTGGTTTCCGAATTTGCCCACCCTTGATGTCTTCAAGACCCTAGAGAGTTATCTTGCATCCCAGAAACAACTACTTGATCCTGAGAGAGCTAATTGATTGTGACAGGCTATTTGAAATGTGCAACTGAGCTTAGAAACACCAAACATCTATGTAATGTCTCATCAGACCTTCACAAGTTTCAGTTCATCACTCTCATGAAGTTAATAGTGCAAATACCAGTACTCTGTTCCATGAGTGCTGGTGAGAAGCTTTCATATTGAAGCAATAGCCTCCATTTTATTCTGTTATCTGAAAAAAAAAAAAAAGAAAAAAATATTCCGGACTGAGGATGATTGTCTAGCATGTGAAAAGCCCTGATTTTTATCTCCAGCAGAGAAAATATAAAATAATGACAATCATGTAAAATGAATCAGATATGAGATCCAAATTATTTTTATATAGAAAATTCTGCAGGTAAACGTTTACTGAAATCTTGCAAACTGTATTTATATTTATCCAGCAATAACAAAAATACATATATGTGTGTACAGCTCTGCACATTCATGCATTGCTTGGTGGAACATTTTGTTCTTTCTTTAATAATTGCCATCTGTGCCCCGTGCACTGTGGTGGTCTAAAACTGATTCATCCTCGTCTTTTCACTAGCTAGAAAATTACCTCAATACCACTAGCTCATCTCAATGGCTCATGCTGCTGTTTTTAATTTAATCATCAAAGGCATCAATATTGTGTGCATTAGTAAAGGAGACACATCTTGGACATTTTTGTTCTGGTTTTGACATTGGGTAAACTGAGTCCTGAGGATATAAATGTGGCTTGGCCAAGGCCAGAGTGAGTCGGAGGCAGAAGGGAGAGCAGTATAGAATTGATTATGTTAGGTTGGAGCCATTGCTCATCCCCTACAAAAGCTGGGAAACCCTGTCTGACCTCCTTCCCTAACCATACCATCTGTGTCGAGAAAACTCCGGGTTAACATGTCATCACTCGGCACTTCCGGTAAACCAACCAAGAGTGCCAGAATAGGGACCCAGTTTATGTATGTATGGACACAATTCCAGATCCAAGCTGACAAGTCATCACTCCTCACCTAAAGTCTATAAAAATCACTTTGCTTTAGCCTGGATATATGACTCACTGATCAGCTACCTTCTAGTAAACCTGCCTTTATCTACTATTTTTAAATTTTTTTTTTTTTACTTATTTACATTCCAAACGTTGCCCCACCTCGGTTTCCCCTCCCTGGTCCCCCCTCACACAGTTCCTCATCCCATTCCTTCAGTAGGTCTCCCCCTTCTATGGAGCCTCAAGTCTCTCGAGGATTTAGGTGCATCCTCTCCTATGGAGTCTCTGGGAGCTTCCTGAGATGTGGGTTAGTTGAGACTGCTGGTCTTCCTATGGGATTGCTCTCCTTTTCTGCTTCTTCAATCCTTCCCCTAATTCAACCATAGGGTCCTCAACTCTAGTCCAATGGTTGGGTATCAGTATCTGCATCTGTCTCAGTCAGCTGCTGGTAGGGACTCTCAGAGGGCAGTCATGCCAGGTTCCTTTCTGTAAACACATCATAAGTATCAGTAATAGTGTCTGGATTTTGCGCCCTCACTGCCCCCCAGTGAGAAGGATCCTAACTTGGACCGCTCATTGGACTGCCTTTCCTTCAATCTCTTCTCCATCTTTGTATCTGCAGTTCTTTTAAACAAAAACAATTCTGAGTCAGAAATTTTGACTGTGAGTTAGTAACTCCCATCCCTCCACTTGAGGCCCTGTCTATCTACTGGAGGTGGACTCTTTTAATTCCCTCTCCCCATTGTTGGGCATTTTGGTCACTCCCAATGAGTCCTGAGAGTCTCTCACCTCCCAAGTCTCCAGTACTTTCTAGAGGTTTCCCCTACCTCCCACTCCCAGAGACTGCATATTTCCATTCATTCACCTGGCCCTCTGGGTGTCTCTCCTGTACATTCTCCCCATACCTAATCTTGTCCCCCTTTCCCCTCCCACTCCTCTCTCCCTTCCATATCCTTCCAGTCCTCTGCCTCCTGTGATTATTTTCTTCCCCCTTCTAAGTGGGATTGAAGCATCCTCACATAGGCCTTTGTGCTTCTTAAACTACTTGTGGTCTGTGGGTTGAATCCTGGGTAATTTGTACTTTTTGGCTAATATCCACTTACCAGTGAGAACACACTACACATATCCTTTTGGGTCTCTGTAGCCTCACTCAGGAAAAAAATTTTCTAGTTCTATCCATTTTCCTGCAAAATTCATGATGACCTCCTTTTTAATAGATAAATAATATTCCATTGTGTATATGAGCCACAACTTCTGCATCCATTCTTTGGTTGAGGGACATCTGGGTTGTTTTTCAGCTTCTGGGTATTACAAACAAAGCTGCTATGAACAGAGAAGCATGTGTCCTTGTGGTATGATGGGGCATCTTTTGGATATATAACTGGGTCTTCAAGTAGATCTATTTCCAATTTTCAGAGGAACCACCTGATTGATTTCCAGAGAGGTTGTACAAGTTTAAAATCCCACCAGCAATGGAGGAGTGTTCCTCTTTCTCCACATCCTTGCCAGCATCTACTCTCACTTGAGTTTTTGATCTTAGCCATTCTGACTGATGTGAGGTAGAATCTCAAGGTTGTTTTTATTTGCATTTCCCTGATGACTAAGGACTTTGAACATTTCTTTAAGTGCTTCTTGGCCATTGACGATTCTTATGTTTGAATTCTGTTTAGTCCTGTACCCCATTTTTTAACTGGGCTGGTTTGGCCAGGTGGAGAAGCAAATTAGAATGAAGATGCAGCTCAGCAGGGTCAGTAGAACCAGTCAGCTTGGCTCTGTTGGTGTCTCATCTGGCATGGGTATTTGGGTGGGAGTCTCACCTGTGTCCCTGGTTACTGGGGACCTCCTGGGAGGTAGAAAGCCTGTATGTTGTGTGAGGGTATTGGGCCACTGATCTGGCCTAACTTTTTTTTTTTAAGCAAACCAAAATGAAACAACAAGAAAAAAAGGTGTGATTTTCCACTGTTGTACCTATGCCTGATTCATGGCGAAATCATGGGTGTACTTAGTGTAACCATGTGCCCATTTATAAAAATACTAAATTAATTTTTGTACTCCTGTGTCTGCTATGATTCAGAATCTCAGAGTTTATACACACACATTTTTTATTTTTATTTATTTTGTATTTATATTTGTATCAGGGTGCAAGCAAGAGAGAGTGAGGCTTCAGAGGACATTTTGTGGGCATTAATTCTTTTTACTTTAATGAAGTAAGATCCAGAAATTTAATGTAGAAAAGTTCCAGGAATTCATTTAATATCTTTGACAGAATTTAGCATATCTGATTTTTCAATTTAATAAAATATTTTCTTAAATATTCTAGAAAGACATAGGAAAGCATTGTTGTATAATATTTTTCTCAAAAAATAAATTTGTCACAATGATTCAATGTGATTAAAACAAAGTTAACAATTTTATAATCATAAAATTCTCCAAGATATAATTCATCTTAGTTGACATATAATTCCAAGTAGAGTGAATTTTAGATGAGCTGGGCAGTCTCTCAGCTTTAGAAGTTGAATACAGCTAAAATAGCTTGAACTAAACACTGGACTTTCTAAAATTATTCATGTATTCAAGAATGTGTATCCAGCAAATACCAATACACATTTTAAAGAGAAAATAAGACCTTCATGTATTGAGACATAATGAAACAAATTCAATATAAAATTTTGTTAGTAAGGTAAATTACTCTTAAAGATGTCACGAATTTTGGAACTGTGAGAAAAGAAAAGATGAAATTCCAGAGATGAAAAAGTTATATAATGCCTGGAAGTTTTTTTGTTTTTTGTTTTTTGTTTTATGTGGTTTTTTTTCTGTTTGGTTTTTGGTTTTGTTTGTTTGCTTTTGTTTTGTTTGTCTAGACAGGACCTAATCATCTAGGATAGGAAAAACAACATAAAAATAATAAACAGAAGGGTAGTGTAGCATTTGATACTAATGCTATCTTGGGCAAATTAGGTTTAAAGGCTATACAAGAACAATATACCAAGAAATAAATGGGGAATATGCAAGAGAAAGAGAACCAGATTCAGAGAACAGAGTTCTAAGAGGAAAGTTTTAAAGAAAGGCAGGTTCAGCCTTTGCAAAACTGAAGTGCAGCATGGAAACACAACTTCAGGTGGTCATGTTAAATTCCACCCATTGTTTCTACCTTTTAGGTAAGCACAGATCATGGCTTGAGTTTTCAGATTTTTATACAAGAAGTACAGTTTTCAAGTGTTCAGTCAAAACCTACTAAACAGGCTGAAGAGTTAACTCAGCTGTTAAGAGCATTTACTGTTCTCTTAAAGAACCTAGTTTAGAGTCCCACACCCAAATAGCATCTCACAACCACCCATAACTCCAGTCTCAGGGAAGTCGATGCTCTTTTCTAATCTTCATGTGCAACAGGCATCAACATGCATACATGCAGGTAAAGTAATCATAGACATAAAATAAATAATAAATCTTAAACATTAACTTTAAAAAAAAACTTTTAAATGTCACTTTTATTTCCTCAGATGAAGGGATAAGATGACAGCCATACCCAAGCTATGCAAATATATGGCTTGGGCTTAGTCTAGAGTATTTCTTTCTCTGTTCTATCTGGCCCTAGGCCTGGGTCTTAAAGCTTCTAGCCACCATAAAATCTAATATTCCAAGCTGACTGATGCTCTCCAGCTTCTCTAGACTTCTGACTGAATTGCTCTGCTTGATCTCATACTAACTTTGGCAATATTTTCTAATCTTCTGGCTCATTCTCATTGTCTAGTTTGTTATTTCTTCACCTGTGTCTAGCTTGTTCTCTCTGCAACCTGTGTCTGTAAAACTGTCCTACTAACTGCCATAGGCACACCACCACCACTTTTCTCTCTCTAGCTGCTCTTAAATAGTCTCTCTTTCCTGTATTGTTCATGTGTGAGTTGGGCACATTCAGTCTCTGACTCATGTTATCAAATCTTTCTATGATTTATTATTTTGTCTGTCCCTCAATTAGATGTCACTTTTAAGCATTGCTGATTCCTTCTACAAACTAACCTTACCTTTATTGTTAAGGATTTAAGTATGTACTAAGGTTGTATCTGTATTCCAGCCAGATCATACAGGACATGGCTGCATTCTGCCTCAATCATAGAACTAGAAGATCTTTGGATGTGATCTCTTGCTAGAGCAGCCATGTTGGTGGATTAAAACTTTTCTACAAATACTCACCAATCAACCAAGGGACAAGATCATACATATCAGTGAAGATCTGGTAACAAGAGTAAAACAGATGTAGTAGACCCTGGCGTTAACTCAAAAGCACTTTGATTTAAACGTTAATATATATTGTACTATGACAAATAGGCCAAAACCCACTCACTTCACTGAAATTGTATCTAAAACATGCATTAATTTTTTTCATAAACTGTACTTAAAGATACTCAACATGCTACTAAATGAAAAGGGTAGTCATTAATATTTCCCAGGTACAAAACCTGCTACATGGAAAAGCAACTTCACATGAAGGCTTGATGCCCCAGGGCATGAGAATGCTAAGGCAGTGGGGCTGGAATGGGTAGGTGGTGGGAGAGCACCCTTGTGGAGGCAGGGAGGAGGGGTGAGATGGGGGTTTTTAGAGTGGAAAGCTGGAATGGGGATAACATTTGAAATATAAATAAAATAGCCAGTATTTTTTTTTTTTTAGATACACTCTCATACAAGAGTGGAACAAATGTAGTAGAAACCAACAACCTTTTAAAATAGTATTTAAGACCTACCCATTCTATGATACAAAACCCATACCTGGCTCTGCTAAAGTAGGGGAGAACTGGGAATGGATAGCCATGGACCTAGGTAAAAAACTACTACTATTATTCAACTATGTGAACATAGCAGTAAAATGAATCCAAATGTCATATTTCTATACTCATACATCCATGCTTTGCTCAGCTTTAATCAGAGAAATGACTTCTTGCAGGAGGCTGGTATTAACACAGAGATCCACCTCTGTAGAATGTACAGAACAAGAGACTTCAGAGTACTCAGTCCTAAACTGTAGATAATCATCAAACCACTCCCTTCAAGGCTTAGAAGTCTATACCAAAGAGGACAAAGATGATTCCTTGGAAACTGTGTCTTCCCAAACACAGCATGAGTGATAAACATTTAACTCATAGAGACTGTAGCAGCATTCTCAAGACCTAGGCAGGTTCAAACTAGATGGAGCCCTGAGTTGGATAAGTTGACACTTGGGTTATATCCCTAAGAAGTTATTTACAATTAATGCTTTCTGTCATAGAGAAAATATGTTTTCTTCAATGGCATGACATTAGACATACAAATATATAAATATATACCATCCATACTTCAAGAAGTCCCCATGCCCAGCAGAAGTTGGCTAACACAAAACAAATTTTATGCTTTTATTTATGATTTCTTTTGTGTGGTTTTGTATCATTTTGTTTTGGTTTGATAATTTTTCTTTTAATGTTGATTTTATTTAAATTTTTGTGTTTGTGAAGGTTTGTTGTTTCTTTTCCTTCCTTTCTTTTCATTCTTTCTATCTCTTTTCATTTTTCCTTTCTCTCTTTCATTCTTTTCTCTTTTCTTTCTTTTCTTCTTTCTTTTTTCTTCTTAGGGAAAAAGCATATAAATTTGAGCCAGCAGGGAGGGTAAAATTATCTGGGAGGAACAAGAGAAGGAGAAAAATGGTCCAACTATATTGAATAAAAATTTTAAATAAAAAACATACAGAATCACATTTATGTGTACTATTAAATTGTGCTTAAAAACAGCAAAAGATTAGCAAATACATTTCTGATACTAGCAACAGTACAAAAATCACAGAAAACAGTACAAATGAAATGGGACACCATGAATCATTCTAACAAAATTTTAGATAAAATGCGACAAAACATTAAAAAGGAATGAATGGATGCCTTTAATAGATGATCTATAGTCCAAGGGAAATAGAGGATATAATAACTCATATCTGAGCTTGTCCTGCTGAAAATGCTCAGATTTAATTTAACTATTGAAATAATCATAGTGAATTGGTTAGAGCAGCAATTCACAAAACATTCTAAAGAGGAATAGTCAGGCTGACAGAAGAAATCAAAAGAGAAATGGTGGTCAATTAATCATGATCACTGGCTTCTTTAAAATCCTTAAGAAAACATTTTTTGTTTTCTTTTGGATGCCAACTGAGTATTTAATACAGAGGAATGTTGAAAGACTATTCTACAATGAGACGCAGAGTAGTAGAATATGGTAAGAGGGTTTTAAAGGAAAAATAAAATATTAGCCAAAGGTTGTAGGAAAATCTAGGAAAGGAAGATAAAATGAAAGTCAGGAACACAATTTAACTTATTTTTGTATTTTCTCTCTCTCCCTCCATCATTCTCCCCCTCTCTCCCTTTCCCTCCCCCCTCTCTGTGTTTTTGTGTGTTTGTGTGCATTGTATTTTGTGCTATTGCTGAAGTACAAACACCTGTCCCTTGTAGATTTTTAATCCAACAACATGACTATAATCCAGCAACTCTGGCTGGAATATAGACACACCCTTAGTACACACCTTTAATCCCTAATAATGACATCTAATTAGGGGAAAAACAAAGTGAAGAATCAAAGAAAAACAGAATAAGATGTGCCACACTCTCACAAGAACAACACAGGAAAGAGGTTATTAAAGAGAGAGCAGGGAGAGGAAGTTGAGTTTAGATGAAGTCAGCTCAGTCACGGGAGTTCAGGCAATACAGTGGAATCAAGTAAGTTCAGTCAGTGCAGTTTGGGCAGCTGAGTTCAGTCAGTGGGGAGTCGGTGCAGTGAGTGCAGTACAATGAAGTGACTATTCAGCTTGTGATAATTCAGTTTGTAGAGTTTAGAGGCAGTTTTATCTATACTGTTTGACAAGTTGCAGAGACAACAAGCTAGACACAGGGGAAGACAGAGAATGCAAAGAACCTAGGGGATTAAAACAGATTGCTAGAGTTAGCTTAGGCCAAGCAGCAAAAAGTCAGAAGCTAAAAGAAGCCAGTTTAAATCAGTCAATTTGGAGAGGAATTTGGGCCAGAACAGGTGAATTGAACCAGTCATCTAGAGTTCAGAAAAACTAGGGAGGGTAAGCTTATTCAGCAGTAAGCTTCTGAGATGACAATTACACCAGGTGAATAAAATTTACTTTTAGAGCCCATGTGTTTGCAGAGGCTAAACCAGAGGAGGACTTCAGGTTTCCTGCTCTATCCTTTTCCTCTGTTTTTGAGAGGTGGGGTAGGGGAACAGGTCTCTATCACTAAATTTAGATGTAGGCTCCAGAAATGTCTGAATAACTTCCCTACTACATGTACCATAGTAACAAGTGTGCGTGGTGCCACAACTGACTTTTTATGTGGGTACTGTGTGTTTGAATTCAAACATACATACTTGCTCAGCTAGTAGTTCTCAGAACTGAGCATTTTACCAACTCATTCCTGCATTATGGTATAATAGAGAAATCATAACATTATGTTTGTTTATTATATTGTTATAGCTCCATGGTTCACGTTGTAATCCCAAGATAACCATATATAATATAATAATACAATATAATACAAACTACAAGAAGTTAGTTCAAAAACAAGTAACAACTTAGTGAGACTTTTTGTTTCACAATTATAACTCAGTAATTGGTAGGATGAGGCAAGAGGATTGAAAAAGTTGGAACAGAGCCTATGCAATACAGTGAAGTCTATTTTTTCCATAGCTACAAAGGGAGACTAAGTCTTCATTCCACAAAACAAAGGAATTATAAAATTTTATTTAAAGGTTAAAAAGGAAACTAGTTATAAACAAAATCAAGTTAGGAATCCTATTCCAAATCTTAAAAGGCTATGACAGAAGGGTCACAAATTTAACACTAATCCTGGTTCACCTGAGACAGGTAACATCTCAAAAATAAACATAAAGGTATTTTTGATGTGGTTATGAGCAGCTTAATAAAGAGGAGTGAATTGATCTTAGCAGTTAATATTGGATTGTTAAAATGCTTTTAAATCTGCATGTAGAAGGCATAGTTTCCAGAAAAGACTAGTGGCTGAAGAGATGCCTAACTGGTTAAGAGCATTGGATGTTCTTCCAGAGAACACAAACTCAACTTCCAGCACCCACTTAACAGGCCACAGCCATCTGTAGCTCCATTTCCAGATTAAATACCCGCTTCTGGTCTCTGTGGGCACCAGGCATGTATGTAATATATAGACAAATATATGGGAAAATATCCATACACATAAAAGGTAAATAAATCTTTAGACATGGGGTTATGAAAAGCTCAAAGAAAAAAAGTACATGTATACAGCATGCATATGCTTTTTTAAAAATGCTAGCCAACCTATATTTAGTCTCACTCAATAAAAAAATTTTGAGTATATATCAACATTGAAAAAGTTGAAAGTTTTACCTAAAATCAACCAATATCCTAAAAGCTTTGTGTATAAACCAGCAATGTTTTATTTAGATAATATGGTTACTCACTCTTTAAGGATTCTATTCAAC
This sequence comes from Rhynchomys soricoides, assembly GCA_019843965.1. NCBI lineage: Eukaryota > Metazoa > Chordata > Mammalia > Rodentia > Muridae > Rhynchomys > Rhynchomys soricoides. The sequence continues at coordinate 584,594 of JADRCH010000245.1, forward strand.
ATATTTTGATCTTTTTAATTCCCTCATCCAACTTCTCTCGGATGCACTCCCATCTCCATCTCCACCAAAATTTATGTTCTCTCTGATGGTCTCTCTCTCTCTCTCTCTCTCTCTCTCTTTCTCTTTCATCAGTGTCTTGATCTCTCTCACCTCTGTCTCTGTGTCTGTCTCTATTTCTCTATATGTATCTGTCTCTCTGTCTGTCTCTGACTCTCTGTCTCTTTTTTTCTGTGTGTGTCTCTCTCTCTATCTCTTGCATTTCTGTCTCTGTGTCTGTCTCTCTCTTACACATCTAGTCCAGTTCTTCTTGGTTAACTCTTGCGAGTGGATCTTGCCTGATACTATAGTTGATAAACCAGAGATTACACCATTAAAGAAATCTACCTCTCATTCTCCGGGTAACAGTTAAATGCTGATAGCTTCTCAGAAAATGGGTTGGATTTGAAAATTATCTCCCTCACTCCATGATGATATTTTAATCTGCCTGAGATCATGCAGGTCTGATGCTTGCTTTCATGATCAGTATGTATTCATGTGTGCTCCTGACATGTTTCATCTGTATAGTAATGTTTTATAGTTACAAACTTTGACTCATATAATCTTTATTGTCTGTATTCTTATATATCCAAAAGCCTTGAGGGGAGTGGTATAATATAAAGGTCGTTGGTCTATGTGTTTATTGTCATCTACCACAAAAAGAAGCTTTCTCTGATAAGAGTTAAGCAACATGCTAAAGTCAAGTTCTATAGGGTGACCAAGGGTAATTTAAATATCTTGTAATATTTGGGGTTGATATCATCTTATTGGCAATTAATTCATTAAGACAATCCATTCCTGTTACTGGAGTTTTTATTTGGTTCTGCATAGTGCCTACTTGGAGTATTGTCCCCCATTATGGTGGTTTGAGTGAGAAATATCCCCTATTGGTCTTGGATGTTTGAACTCCCATTGTGGCTTTTTGGGGGGAAGCCTGTTTGGTCAGTCAATTGGAGAGGCACTGAGAGAGAAGCATTCGTTTATCACTGGAAGTTTGCTCTTTCTGCTACATTTCATCTTCAGAATGTGTGATTTTGTTGCCTTCTCATGCCACTGCTATTGCTGTTTGCTAGTACACATCAATTCTTTCATCATGAACTTTAATCCCTCTAGAACTATAAGCCAATATAAATGCTTTCCTCTCTAAGTTGCCTTGGTCATGATGTTTTATCACAACGACATAAAAACAACTAATACTTTCACTATAGGGTAACTCTATCTAACTGTTTTTCTATATAAATATGTATCCATTGTACGAAGCTTCTACAGTAAATTTCCATATGTCTTTTTAAATGTCCTCAAGTGTTAGCTATCCATCTACGTATCCCCTTCTCTAACCTTTCTTTTCATTAGTAATCCCATTTAATTCTTTCTGTTCTTCCATCATTGTTTCTTTAAAAATCTATATTCTGTCTCACCTTCTTTGAAAGATTCCCTCACTTCCATATACAGTCACCAGTTATCTAATATCCTTAAGTATTTAAGAAGAAACATGCATAAGAAAAAGTTAGTAGCTAACATCCACAGAAAAGAACACATGAGCCTTTGATCCATGTTTGGCTCACTAACTCAGAATGACTGTTTCAAGGCATATCTATTTACCAGCTTATTACATGTTTTGATTTTTCTGAAAAGTTGAATATGTTGAAAATGCACCACATTTTTATTTTTTATTCCTAAGTTGATGAGCATCTAGGCTGCAATAGTAACTTTTATTCACCTGATGTAATTGTCATCTCTGAGAAGGCTTACTACCGAATAAGCTCACCTTCTCTAGTTCTTTCTGAAGTCTAGCTGGCTGGGTTCAACTCAGTGGATCTGGCTCAACTACCCCTCCAAGACGATTGATTCAATCTACCTTCTCTAAGCTTCTCACTGAATTGCTCTGCTTAGCCTCACACTCTGGAAATTTGTTAGAATCTTCTGTCTCCTTATTATCTAGCTTCAACTGCCTCTGCTGACCTGCCCTGAACTGCATGAACTCATAAAGAAACTCGATTCCATTCCACTGCACTCACTTAAATGATCCCCCACCTGACTGACTAAACTGACAGAACTCTTGTTGAGAGTTGGGTGTCTCCTATCTTTAATTCATTCTGCAAAACTTTCCCTTATTCATCAGTTTGTCTGCCCCTCAATTAGATGTCACTGTTTGAGATTAAAGGTGTGTACTAAAGATTGCAGTCAGAGGGTTTAAAGGTATGTACTAAGAGCATGTCTGCATTACAGCCAGAACTTACAGATCTAGAAGGTCTTTGGATATGATCAGATCAGCCATGTTGCTGGATTAAAATTCTTCTACTGGCTGTCTCTATTTTCTGGCTATTTAGAATAGATCACATGGATAAGGACATACCTCTGCAGTCAGGTATAAAGTTCTTTGGATATTTTCCCTAGAATTATATAGTTGAGTCTTATATTAGATCTAGTATTAGCTTATGAAGGATTGATACAGTACTTTCCACAATGGTGACATAAGTCTTCACTCACAGTTGTGAAGAATAAACATTCTCCTCTTGATACACCCATATATATCCTGTTCTGTCTAAATAATCATCCTTGCAGGTATGTTAAATTAAAAATCTAGATACCACAGGCAGATATTAACCATCATATAATTAGAAATGAGCATTCCTTTGTGATTGATGAAAGAGATAAGTTCATCTATACAGGAAACAGATGAGCTCAGAGCTGAGTAGGATACATAAAAGGGCTAATTGAAATTTTAAAAGCAAACAAAATATACTTACTATGTAAGTGATGAATATGGGATGACCTATGGGTGTGTCACAAACATTAGCATATCCTTTGTTAGTGCACACACTGATGTTGGCATGGCAGATCTAATTCATACAAATTCACCCTCTGATTCAGCTGCAATTATGTTCTTATTATGTACTACACTGTATTTCACATGTTCTTAGAAATGTCACCATAGATAACATATAACACATAACTTCATATATTTGAAGAATAAAGCGATAGCTGGCTTTTGAGAGAAAAGCATAATAAAATATTAGAACTTTTCTAAAAATCTCAATCCCATTATTTCTGGTTCTAAGTGCTTTCCTTTATGTAGTTTATCACAACAATATATTAAGTGACAAAAACAATTTTAATGAGGTAGACTTATTATCTTGTCATACCTATGAAGAATCATAGATTGGTTTACATTCATTGTTATCTCCAGAGGAGAAACTATTTGATCTGTGAAACTAACTCACAGTCATTACTTTCCACTTTTACTTCTAGTGCATGCCTATCCCTTTGCCTCTCTTTCAATAGACTTTTCAGTCCCTGTCCCAAAAATATTATATAATTCACACCTAGTCCTCTTACATCAGGAAAAGAGCCGCCGAAGCTCAATTCTTACTGGAAACATAGTCTAAACATCCACAGCATGGTCATTCCCTTTCTTTCCCTTCCTTCCTTCCTTCCTTCCTTCCTTCCTATTTATTTATTTATTTATTTATTTATTTATTTTTGCCAAAAAACTTGGGGAAAAGTTTTGGGAAAAAATATAGACCAAATTACAGGTTCACTAACACTACCTTTTTTGTATAGGCTCTGACAGGTCATATAAACAAGTGCTTGTAATATCAGCTTTTGACTTTTTCCAGATACCATTCCCACTAGGCTAAACACTATGTGAACCATAATTTCCTTAGACATTCCAAGGAGGCCTACCTCAATATTGACTCTACTTTTCATGTCTATTTACCCAGTGGCTTAATATATTTGAGTTAATATGTGACCTTTTTTAAAATTTTAATTCATTAGGTATAACTTTCTTAAAGATTGATTGTCCCTTTGTTATATAAACCTCAAATCATGGATTGCTAGGTAAGCTAAGAAATAAGATGAAATAAGTCCACTCATGTGTAATATTAAAGCTTCTACATGCATTTTGGTCCATAGTTTGCATCATGAGCTGAAAATTGAAATGACATAAACACATAAGAATTACGGGAAGACAGTCTGATTCTGTATCTCATTTCAGTTTCAGTTCTACATCTGATGATGTAGCAAGAAGCAGAATGATGCATCAGACCTGATAAGGTTGGGAGATTATTTAGTGATACAAAAATGGAGACTTATGGGCACACAGAATTCTTCATACTTAACCACTTAATCACTTAACATGGTTGCAAAATGTTTAAGACAGCAATTATTTTATCATAAGCACATTGACTTGATGTCAGTTTATAACAAGATGAAATAAATATAGATGTAAAGGGCTTTTCCTTATGGAAATAGTGGGTGCCACACACTTGGAAAATCATAATTAGTTGTGATAGTTATTGACTTAGATACAAGTTGGAATGTGTCTCATGGGATGATGATCTTCATTAATAAAAGAATAATTTGTCTGGTCATTTCTTGTTTAGAGATATATTTACTGCCTAAAATGATAATTACTGAGGGCTGGAACTATTACTCAACTGTGTACAATGCTGGCTTTTCTTGCAGAGGACTTAGGTCCAATTTCCAACACCCACATAGCAGCTCAAAACTGTCTATTGTTCAAGTTTCAGGAGAGCTAACACCTTCTTCTGGCCTACACAGGGAACACACAAAAATGTGGTACATAAACATTCACACACACAAAATACCCATACATGTCAAAACAAACAACCAGTACAAAATCTTAGAAAACTAATAATGGACTATGTTATTTATTACCTCAATATTGAATTAGAAATCATGAAAATAATGTCATAGTTTTCTACATAAAAGTAATATACATGGAAAAATTTGTCATACATTTAAATGGAACAAAAATTATTCTTGGACAATAAATTAGCTGTTGTCCTATGGTCATAAAATAATTGAATATTCTGACACATTTCTCCTAAAGATTCATATTATTATACTAATTTAATTATAGTGTAATATATACACATATGTATTTTAATATATCAATATATATGAGGTGCAACAAATTTGGACAACTAAAGAGATGTAGAATAGTGGTGAAACAAGTTAGAACATAAAACATTAGGCAGAGAATAACATATTCTTCTCTAATAAAGTAAAATGAAATTTTAAACTAAGCATGATTTACAAATGGTTTACCGTATCACCACCATTCTACTTCTAGGAATGATTAAAAATTGTATTTTCTGTAACCAGACACATTTGAGTCAAACAAATGTTGTAGAAAAATATCAAAGGGTCAAGTGTCTGCTTGCTTCATGATAAGAAACCATGCTGTATTAGCTGGAGGCACTTCTAGGAATGTAAGAGAAACACTGAAACATTAATGCTGCTATGAGCTGCTCAGGCACTAAAGCCAAGTTCTTGAAAAATAACGATACACTAATGACTATGAAAATCTATTCATAATAATAGATAATTAATTCATATTCTATGCGTTTGATGGTTTGCCAGCAAGTATGTATATGAACTACATACATTCTTGCTGCCCAGTTAGATTGGAAGACAGCATCAGATCATTAAGAACTGCAGTTAAAGACAGCTGGTAACTGCTATGGTGGTGCTGGTAATCAAGCCTAAGTTCACTCTTGACTCCTGTGCCATTTTTTTCAGACTCTATTAGAACCTTTCTTTGTACACAGAAAAAGTGTGGATTTTGTTCTGTGCTTATTTCATTGTACAGCATCAAGTTTTTCTGTATAAATATCAGAGTAATAAGAAATTAGAGTTCACAGTTATATGTGAATATTTTCAGGAAATAATACTACATAAACATCGTGCCTAGCATCCTTTAGAGACTGCAATGCCTCCTTGTGCATAATAATTTATAATAAAATATAATAAATATCAATAATTTAGATACTTTGAGCTTTCATTTATTTTAGCTGGAATAAATACTATATGTATGTAATTATTTACATATATTATATTACTTGATTTTTATGTGTTTGGGTATTTTGTCTGTATGAATGTTTAGATAGATAGATAGATAGATAGATAGTTGTAATTATTTTGTACTTCCATGAGAAACATTTGCATTTATTGAAAGTATTTTCTTATTGATAATAATGCAATGTTCAAGTTAAAGCAACTAACGTGGTTTTTAATTTTAATAATAGAAAATTCTGACATGATTTTGTTTAAATTTTAGTAGCTGATATAATTTTTTATTTTCAGATATCCCTTTCAACTAAATATTTCATACAGTTTCGTAATTTTGACTCTTCAAATATTCATAAACTTTCAAATTAACATGGTGACATTATTAAAGTTTTGACTTAATAATTTTCATGCGTGCTATGAAGTAAAGCTGCAGAGAAAGGTTATAAAAATATTCTCTATCTTACAGCAGATAAGAAATTGTGTAAAAACATTGTCTTCTTTCAATTTATTGGAAATTCTACTACGTAAAAAAGTAAAAGTAAATTGTTGTACCATAAACATAACCCAAAATTCATTATATATTTAATATTTATTGAATTTTTGAGTATATACAATGCACAACCTTCTCGAAAATGCTTAGAAACAAAATTCATCAAGTACATAGGATATTTATCTTAATTTTTAAAAATGCATTTAAATGACACATAGTAAATGAATTGTATTAGATACCAGGGATAAATTTCTATTTTACTTATGACTTAATATTTATAGCATGTTGTATGCATTGGTTATGTTTTCTGTTTCATGATAAAATGCCATGGCCAAATTATGGAAGAGTCATTTCTCATATTATGTACAAAACTAATTTCTAGATTGTCTAACGATGTAGGAAGGGAAAATCCTGAAATGGAAGTTACTATAAGAAAAATTAGGTTTTTTTCTTGTCATTTATTTGAGCAATATTTAAAGAGAATTTTCACCACAGCATAGAAAACAGTAGCAATAATGAAGATTTATGAGATTGAAAAATCTTCCAAATTGTGAATAAAGAAAATTGTAGCTTCTATTTTCCTATGGTCAGTAAGTGATCAAAAGCCAATCTGCATATCAAAAGAAATCAGTGAAGAGACAGGAAAGATAATTCAGAGATTGGGAGAAATCTCTTGGCAAGCATTCGTCTGATTAAGTCAAGCAATAATAAATGTCTCTAGAGAAGACAGTGGGCCAACATGTACTCAGAGAGCTGTTCAGACACTAATTAAGGAAATACATGTTGAAGAGAGTTGACATACTATCTTACACGTTCTAGAATAGTAGCTGCAAATAATAATAAAAATGCAAAGGACAAATGTGGCAAAAGAATCAGATGGAATCTTTGTACACTGTTGGTAGGAATATAAATTAGCATCATTATCACATAAAATAATGTTAAGATTCCTTAAAATCCTAAAAATACACTTCACTACATGATCCAGCAACTTGATTTCTGGTTATCTGTGCAAAGAAAGTGAAATCGGCATGCTAAGAAATATCTGCATTTCCAGGTTCATTAAACATTATTCATATTTACCAAGAGTTTAACCAATGTGTGTGTATGCCACATGTACATGTATATTTTATAGACAAAAGGGGGCAGGGGGAGTAGAGGAAGTTGACAGAAGCCATCCATGTCCCTACCCCTTTTAAATCTGTGTTTTGGATAACCCATAATAATGTCCAAATTTCCCAGTTATTTACCACAATTTTTACTAAATAAAAATATTTTAAGACAGCATTTGTTCTCAATCTATTCTAATGCTCTGTTTCCTCAATTTAGTTCATATAGAATATTAAAGAAGTAGGAAGTATTATTTTTAATCTTTCTGCACAATTGGCTCATGCTTACATGAACTATTGTTTAATTTCATGTGAAATACAAAATATAACTTAAATATCTTGTTATTTGAAGTATTTTGCATTTTATAGATGAGTTTCCTCAAAGAACAATTCTTAAATCTTTACATGGGAAAATAAACGGACATATTTTTTTAATTTTCTGGTTCTTGGGTAAAATATTCAACATCATTTATTCTTTAAATGTCAGATTTATGGAATTAATTAGCTTAAATCATTACAGTACTTAAGCATTGCAATGTAGTTTCTCGTATAACTCTCATTGACCTGATGTGATACAATAATTTCGCTGTTGATATAAGTTCACAGGATTCATATTAGAATTAGAAGAACTCACTTCTACTATCTTATCATCGAAATTAAAAAATACAGCAAAAAATTATTTGCAGAAAAACAAGAACCAAAATAATTACTTTTATCCAAATCTGGACACTATGAATGTATTTATTTTTGTTAATAAATAAGTAAATCTTGTTTCTCCCAACAAATAAAATGTATTGTAAATACCTTTGGCAGGTTGCCTGTGTCCTGTCAGTATTTAACATTTTTGTTCATAGCAAACTAACCTCCACCTGTCAGCCCCTGAGAATCTCTGCAGGTGTTCTCTGCCCTCTGCAACCTGCTGTTCCCACGCCACATTGTGATGCCCGTGAACTAACATGCCTCAGGGAGCATCCCTCCACCAGTGATTGATGGGAGTCAATGTGGTTTCACTGCAGGTCCCTGGCTTCCAGGTGCAATGTCTCCGTGCTGTGCTCTAGAGGAGCTCCCAGGATCCCAAGCAGGATTTACCTTCATGTACTCATCACACCAACTGGCTTAATAAGGGACCCAGCGTTGCTTCTTCTCCACATTTGTCTCAATTTTCCTCTCTCGTGCCAATGGATGGGAACACTTTGCAAAGAGTTGTATGCACATCCTTGTGCCACACTTGTTTCTGGGGAAACCCAAAATGTTGCAGACAGGTATTCAAAGGCTTTTAAATTATTTCTTTCACATGAACGTAAATAATTTATAAGGAAATAGGGTTGTTTCTCATAAGAATTCGGATTCCTTTTTTATAACTGGCTGCTTTATCTGGCCTCAGTGGGAGAGGATGCACCTAGTCCTGTTGAGAAGTGATGTACCAGGATTGTTTGGTGCCCATGGGGACTTTCCCTTCTCTGAGGAAAAGGGAATGGGGGAGGGGTGTGAGGGTAGGACTGGAAAGAGAGGCTGGAGAAGGGCTTCAGTCAGGCTGTAATAAACAAAGAAGAAAATTATTTTTAAAAGGGATTCTGGGACAACTGGATCATCTGATCTCTGATGTGTGAGACAGCTCACTGAGCAGAAAAGTAGTCATAGAGGATTCTTTTACAAATACCATTATTTGTCAAAAGAGAACTATTCCTCATGCTTTCCTTGATGAATCTGATCTAAACAGAGATTAGTTGTTTCTATCCTAAGTTAGCATTCTTAAGAATTTACTAGAAAATAAAAATGATTTGGATATGTCTGCTGTGGTGTACATTGATTCAGTATGAGGCTCAAGGTTGCCAATGGTACTCTGAATTTTCAACTTCATGAAAACATTTAGTTTACATAGTAGTACTTTTCCCCTTTACTAACAAAGCTTTATAACTCTATGATGTACCGAGCATCATCAAATATGACATAAATGTAAAGACAAACTTGAGAGATATTGAGACATACCATTTCTTCCTTGAAAATGCTTGGTACCAAGACATGTTTGTCCCACATCAGAACATTTATAGAAGCCAGAATTTTTGTGGGCAATGTTAATTTTCTGTACTATTATTTGCATCCTGAATGTTACTCAGAGACTTGGTCTTCTACTGGTTCATATTTGAAGAAATAGGTGAAGAGAGAAAGTACACAGTTAAGATAGTCACTCTTGAATGAGATATTAGGAGTCTATGCTTTCCTCTGCCTCTGTATCCAGAAAACCAAGAGCTGAGCAACTTCCTGTGCCCTTCAGCTATCATAACCCTTACGAGCAACAAAACCAAGGGACATGACTTGAATACCCATAAATTCTGAGCAAAATTAGACCATTCTTCCTTTTAAGTTTATTGTCTCGGGAGTTTTGTCATGATAGAAATCTAACATAAGCTGTTTCTGCATCCTTAGTAGTTAATTCTAACATTTAAATTTACACTTGAGATAATTTTATTCCTCCTTTCATTCCCAAACAAGATCACACCAAAGCATGGTAGAGAACAATGAAATCAATGAGTTTAGAGTTAGAACTTATAGAATGCTTATAACTGTTAGAGATCTTTCTTATTTGCTTGGTAGTTTTACCATTTCAATCGGTAAGAAATTATTGAGTCCAGGAGAACTTAGGGATTTAGTGGCAGAAGAGAAAGAAACAGGAGTTTTATGTTTCTATCTTTTCCCCTTAAAGATCTAAATCAAAACTCACCTGTGTGAATGGTGTACATGTAGGTTAAACCCAAGGAATCTGAACTTAGTCTCTCTCTAACATTATGAGAATGGCAGTTAAGCAGACTTCCGCTTATTATTGAACATGTTAGGAAGCAAACCTTCTTAAGGGAGATACTATATTTGGCTTCAAAAGTATTTACTAGAGAGACATCTTTCAAACAGCTACCTCCAGACAAAGGCTATCAGGAGATGTGTACAAAAATTACAAATCACTGTATGCCGACACCTTCCCAGGTAAGAGGTCTGCCCTGGATTGTTAATTTAAACTTGACACACTTCAAGTTTTTTGGAAAGAGGGACTCTCAATTAAAAACAATGTCACCATAAGATTTACCAACATGCAAGCCTGTGACACATTTTCCTGATTGAAGATTAGTGTGTGAGAGTTCTCTGTAGATAGTGTTAGGCAGGTTGTAATGTTGAATATAAGAAAGCAAAGTGATAAAGCCACAATAAAGAAACCACTAAATGGCACTACTACATAGCTCCATTTCAGTTCCCGCCTCCAGGTTCTTGCCTTAACATCCTGCCCTGATGTCTTTTCATGATGGGTGCAACACAGACTTATAAACAAAGTAAGTTACATTCCTCCCCCATGTAGTCATGATGTTTCATCACAGCAATAGAAACCCTAGCTAAGCCAAAGTCAATGCAGTCAGCCTGCAGTGAGACACAGAGAAAACATGCCTGTAGTTGGACTCTGTTTTCAGATGTTTGTCCATTAGAAGCCATGGTGACAAATAGAAATTGACACACAGAGCTACAGTCCTTGCCACCATTACCAGGTTAATTTTCATCTTGAGAAATTCTGGAGTATTTGAAGGAAGATACCACCTGATATCAAAGAGTTGGAGTCATGTTCCCTCCTGAAGGGTTTACTGTTTAGTACATCATACATCATCACTCAAAGTTCATCTCTACATCTCTTCAACTGTCCCTCTCACTTTCTTCAGTGTTATTGCTTCAACAACCTAACCATATAAACTAATCTCCAGGGACTCTATATAGACTCACATGGATGCATGCTCTGACTTTCACGTATATAGTTCCAGTATCTTAGGAAACTACACAGAAAAATCTCCCTGAAGACAGGAAGACTGAGGTGAGAACTGTTTATTTATATAATTATTTATCATTTCCAACTCCATCCTTCCCATGAGCCTCTCACACTCCGTGTTTCCACTCTGTAACTATTTATGTTTAGTTTTGTGTTGACTACTTCAAAATACTATTTATTAACATTTATTTCCAAATTATATCATATGTGCTTATAAATGTTGAGTTTGGCATACATGCCAGTATACATTAGCTTATCAAAAGATTTAAAATACAGGAAAGAACATATATAAAAAAGATAGCACATCATAGATGGTTTCAACACATTGTGCTGAAACTTTTCTAATGTATGCTTAAGCAGAACTGTTATATTCATTTGGCTAATTATTCAAATATGTCCAGGTTTTTTATTATAATCTCATGATGAGGAAAACTAGCCTTGTAATTACCAGTGTTTATCTATAATGCAACCAGTTTTAAAAGTGTATGTTAAAGGGACTTTGGGAAATGCTTTTAATTCAACAATTAGTAATCCTTGGTTTTATAGGTAGCACTGTTTTCTCATTATTCCTTTCCAACTTCCTGGAAAATGAATCAACTGTTTCTTTGTCTAAATTTCATGACACAATCACTTCTGTTGTGTGTTCTACACAATGGCCTGTCATAAAGAACACAGCAACTTCAGTTCATTCCATTCAAGTTTGTGAACACTAAACAAGCACAGCCCTGGAGCTGTGAACCTGTCGAAATAATTTCTCATGCAGTTACTTCTTCAACATCCCGCAAATATGGCAATCAATAATGTGACCAGGTACAACCCAGTAACTGGGTTTCAAGTTCACTAGGAATCCAAGTTTAAATTTGATTAATAGAATCCCACAATGTGATCCCCAGTGTACAACAAGTTAATACCCACCTGTTGAAAATGCAAATGTGAGAATTGAGAACTAGTAAGGGATTAAATTACTTTATTAAAAATTTGTAAAATTATTTCATTTCTACACAAAATTTCTTCTATAGAGAGATGTAGCAAGAAAAGAAAATTGAAGTGTTTCATCAACTCCACAGCATTTAACAAAGTGACATAGAGTTACTTTTGTTAATTGGAAAAGTGAAAGCCAATATTAACTACTGGGTTGCCAGAGTGAAGATCTCAGAAAGTTAGACTACGTAACTCAGCAGGACGTTCTATTCACTTTACTAAAACATTAAGTAAAATTAAATTTTAAAATCCTTTCTTTTCTACTACATATGCAATGTACAAGCTGTGATAAAAATGACTCATCAAATTTCATTTACAAAGAAACGATAGAAACAAAGCAATTAGAATTGCCTTACCTGATGAATATTATGTTATCAAAGTACATTTTTGTATTTTCTAAACCCCGATAACAACTCTTATTAAACTTGGGAACATCTTTTATAGGTAGTATATGAATAAAATGAGAAGCATTGTGTGATTTCTTGATGTTCTCATAATGAAATGTTAATAAGTATATCTTATAAAGTTCCATATGCTATTATTTTCTGTTTATACTAATAATATAAAATGACCTGACAGAGGAAGAAAGAATAATTAATGTTCAGTTGGAGTCCCCAGTTTGCCCTCCTTCCCTCATTCCTGATAGCTGTCCCAAATCCCCCTCTCCTGAAGTCACCAGCCACCCCTACCCCATTCCACCCACTCCCCACATACCCACCCTCCACCTCCCCAACACACACACTCTGCCATGAACAAGGTCAGCATATGACAGACATATCATTTTCCTTCACCTAAAATCTATAGACACTTCTTAGCCATAATCACTCACAAATTTCTCATCCTGTGAGACTAGTGAACTTGCCCATTCCCGGGGGTTGGGGGGAGGACCTCTGGCCAGAGTAATAACTATTACTGAAAAAATATTCTATTACAGCACTTATATTATAGTACTGATATTGAAATGAAAGAAATTACTCAATGGATTTACAAGATTATCTGAGCCTATCAGAAAAAATGGTTAGCTAGATTGATAAGAAAAAATGACTAAGGAAAAACGCTAACAATACTTATAACTTTAACATGTCACGTACCCTGAGATTTATGTAACTTGGTCCCTAAAGATATCAACAAAGAATAATAGATTCTTTTTTATCAGAAAGAGTCCTCGAAATTTAACCACAAATTCTTAGAAAATATACTAAAACAATTCCCCTTTAAATGTGATGTACAAACATAGCTTTGCTACATTTCTTTCTCAAGTTCATGCTGTGACTGGGATAGAGGAGGATCGTGTAGAGACAGATGGCTGGACTGGAGAAATTTGAGAGTGTTAGGAAACTAACACATTGGAACCTTTCTGGAATCTATGAAGATTATCCTAGCAAGGACTCCTAGTAATTTGGGATACAGAGTCTGAACTGGCCATCTCTTGTATCTAGGCAATATTCCCAGTAGTCTGAGTTGCAGTTGATTGAGTTGTTGACTGAGGAGGTCCTGTGGAGATCCCCAAATTACCCAGGGTGATTCTAGGACAGAGAATTGTTCTCCACAAACTGACAGTGGGGCCCCATTGAGAGGAAAATATTCACATAGCTAAGTGACAACTCATTAAAGCTGGTGCCTACATGGAGGCCAACATCTTTTGGTGTAACCTTTGGTGTAGGCTTTGCAGGAAACAGAGAGAAACATGGACACCAACACAGCCACCAAAACTTTGACTTAAAATCTGTCATGCCTACAAGATGTATTGGGGCAATGGTGGCACAGAACTTGTAGGAGTGCCCAACAAATGTCTAACTTAATTTGAGGCCATTACTAGAAATGGAGCTCATGCCAGACATTGCTTGGATGGCCTAGAACCAGAGACTGGAGAGCTTAGAAGAACCACACACAACTGGTGAAAAAAAAAAAATTCAATGGAGTGATTGAAATGACTCCTAATCATACTCTAGTAATACTCATTGATGGTGCCATGTCCATGTAACTTTTCATCTTTTCTGTGTGTCCCCTGCTCTGAATAATGACATAAAGACTTTTTATGTTTGTTATAAAGCTTTAGGCACTATAACTGGACAGATGCTCAGCTGTTCTAGTCCAACAGTCCTGGCCTAGTGTGTGTCCTACCACATGGCCTGTTACCTGTCCATCTTAGTTTTGCCCTGGCACCTGCTTCTTCATCCATGTGCAGCTGGTGACCATGTCTCTAGTTGGTTTCCACCTTAGGCCCTCTCTTTCAGCCTGGAAGATCTGCTTTTACTCTCTAGCTCAGCTATTGGCCATTCAGCTCTTTATTTGACCAATTAGAAGGTGATGGAGAACAATATTTACAAATACTAAGGCAAGATATGCTTCATAATAATGACAGCAGGTCTGTAATCAGATCTCTGCTGGTATAGAAATCAGCATTTGAACAATACAAAGATAATCTTTACAACAAGTCCAGTCATCATCAGAGACTAGAAACAGCCACAGACAGCCATTATGTGGAGAAAGAGTCTAAATTGTAGGCCTCCATTATGACCCTCACCTTGGAACTCAGAATACCCTTTAGAAAGCTGATGGAAAGATTGTAGGAGTCATGGCCTATCGAATCAACTAAGTAGGATGCTATGAGCTCATGGAGACTTAAGGGGCAAGCATGGGCTTACATCTATTGTCTGCAACCAGGTTCTCTCTATATAAGCTGTTGCTGTGAACCTAGTGTTTTTGTGTGTATCCTAACTGTGGAAGTAGGTATGACTTTGATTCATTTGCCTGCTCTTGGGATTCTTCTTTTGGGTTGCCTTATCCAGCCTTGGTGTTAGGGTGTGAGGGCTTTTGCCTTGTCGTAATTGTCACTGGATTCTTGTTTTGTTTGTTTGTTTTATTATGTTTCCTAGTTGTCTTTTGGAGACATGCTTTATCTGAAGGGACACAGAAATGGAGTGAGTGAGTCAGGATGAGAAGGAAGGGAGGCAGTGTCAAGATGTATTGTATAAAAGAAGAATCTATTTTCAATTAAAAGAGAAAACAGGATTGAGGGTATTTTTTTTTTCTGTGATCTTGTTTTAAGATATTGTCTATGCCTTTGACATCAGATGTTTCTCTTTCATCTATTTCTATAGTTCAAAGGCACGGACTTTTCATGGTTTCTTAAATCCTTTCTTGTTTTCACACTCTTTGTTTACAGATAAACATCTCCTATTTTTGAGTCCTATTATTCTATCTTCTGCTTTCTTAGGCCTTCCTTTGAGTTCTCTAGTTCATTTATTGGGTATTTTAGTACCATCTTCATTTTTTCTTGAGTTCTATTTCTAGCTTTATTTAATTCTATTCTCAACTCTTGTCTTTGTCATTTCCTTCTGCCTTATGTTAAGTGTTTTTGGACATCCTTCCTGTGTTGATTCTCCTTGAGTTCTCTCTCCTTAATTTCAATGAACTGTTTTATTTTGTTCCTTGTTTTTTGTTTTTGTTTTGTGATTTTTTGTTTGCTTTGGTTGATTTGTTTGTTTGTTTCTTTGTGTTTTGTCTACTTTCTTTAAATTCCTTGAATTTTCTGATAAAGCCTGTTATTGTTATTTTAAATTCTGGGTCCTTAGGTTCACCTGGCTAATTATTATAGGAAAACATTTTTACAGGGCAGGTAGGGTTTGGAGAGGACATACTGTGTTGATATTTCACTTTTGTATTTTTTTATGGATTTTTTTTGTTATTTTCTATGTCTTATATGGGCATAGCAGCTTGAGCTAGGAAAAAAAAAAAGAATGTGGTCTCAGGTTGGATCTGAAGTTAGAAATGGCTTAGGTGAAAGGAATTCAGGAGGACAGAAAGGGCTGAGTTGATTCATGGGATATGCCTCCTGGTCTGAGATTGTAAGAGTAAGTCTTCCTGAGTGAAGCTGTTAGATATGGTGAGATAAGAGGTAAGCAGAAAGGGCTCTGAATCCTAGAAATTATTTGTGGTCCAGGGCTGGACAGACCAGTTATGCACTGAAAGTAGAACCTTGTTACATCTGGTAGTCAGAAGGAATAATCAAGCTAGAACCTTTAAAAGATGATAGATAGATAGATAGATAGATGTGTTCTAAGCAGTACAGCACAGCATTGCATTTCCCTATTCTTACATGTATGCAAAATATATTGGGTATATAAAATAAGATGACATTTGTTGAGGAATTTTAATACAGCAACATGGCTGTTCTGGTGAGGGATCACATTCAAAGACATAGGTCTTGTTGATCGAGAAAGAATGCAAACAGAACACACACCTTTAATCCCTCTGGCTGGAATACAGACACATATTTAGTACACACCTTTAAGGTAAAATTGGTTTATAGAAGGAAGCAGTCATGTTTTTAAAGTGATGTCTGATTCATGGGTAGACAAAGTAATGAATCAGAGACAGGTTTCTAGAGTAAGTCAGAGATAGGATATACCCAGCTCTCAGGAGAACAGTATAGGAAAGAGAAGTTATTTAAGAGAGATGGAGGGAGAAAGAGGTAGATGCAAAGGAGTCAATTTTACTGAGACAGGTCTCAAGGCAGGTCAGAATGAGCCAGAGAATGAAAAGAAGCTTGAAGATTAGAACAATTGCTAGAGTTAGTTTGAGGTCAAGCAGAACAATTGAGTGAGAGCAGACAGAAGCCAGATTGAATCTGTCAGCTTTGAGAGGAGTTTGAGCCAGAACAGCTGAGTTGAACCAGGAACCAGAGTTCAAAAAGAACTAGGGAGGCTGAGCTCGTTCAGCAGTAAGCCTCTGAGATGACAATTAGTTCGGGCAAATAAAAGCAACATTTACAACATTTAATTTAACATTCATATTTATATACAGATTACATATAAATCCATTTTGTTAAATTGTGTAATAATTATTACAAAAATTAAGTTATGTCAATTATATGAGAATAAAACATTGCCTCACTTAATTTGTAGTTTATTTGCTGCTAGTAAAGTCTGTCACATTCAAGTTATGCATCTGAGCTACATGGACTATTAGGTGTTTATTCAGATCAAACTCATTTGCCCGTTTTTGGTTTTACAACTGTATGTATATTTGTCTGTTTTTGCTGTTTGTATTTATGTGTAGATGAGCACATATATTTCTAGTTTTGCTTATATGCTACAAATATCTCATCAATTACCCACCATGACTCTCTGGATATTTGAATGGCAATATGGAGAAATTCTCAGTATTCTTTATTTATTCACTTGTTTAGGTATGCTTCATTGACATTCAAAAGAACTTATGTTGTATGATTCTTTTTTTCATTATTCACTTGAATATATGCTAGGGAGCCACTACACAATAATTTAACAATATTAAAACACTGTTTTTTTAGGAATATTTTCAATCTGTGTTCATATTCAGGAAAATAGCCTGAACATAAATTGCATCATTTACTTTTTCAGTTATTTGTAAAAAAATTAAAGGTATTTTATTGGAATTGAATAAAAGTTCTATGCCTCTAACTGCTAACATACTTAAACTCATTGTGTCTGTCTTGCAAAATGAGGCTTGACTATAATAAACCAACAGAAATGATCCCATTTTGTCTCTTAAAGTCTTAAATAGGCATCTTGGCTCCTTTTTGTTTCTTCTTTTACAGAATGCTAAAGTTGTGTCTCTGGAATGCCAGTGTGCTGAAAATTTTGTTATAGAAAGTTCCTGGAAAGAATTATCAACTAAGCCCTGGCAAGGGTCATTACCTTATAAGGACTAAGTGATTGCAGAGAACTTGAAATTTTGTAAATCCAACGCCCATTTTGGAGGTGGTAATTTTCAGCCATTAAAATAGCCATTAGCTGTGCTCCTTTGCATCTGACCTAACAACTTTGTGGACATTAGGCAAATCCTTTGAAATGCCCAAAACATTAATTTTCAACTAACCAAACCTAAGCAGCCTGTCAGGTTGTATTTGTGGCTGTAAACAATGAGAGTTTATGCATTTTTGCTTTAATCTGCCTATTTTATGTCTCCAAAAACATATTTCAAGAATGTTTTCATTTACAACTGTCTATGTTCTGTTAATATAAAAATATTCTGAGACTGCTTCCATTATGGAACATGTTGTTTGTGGTAGTGTAAATTTGTATTCCTGGAGCCATGGACTTTTATTTGGCTACAAAATAAACTATATGCTGCCTACTTTGAGATGAGAGTTGTGTTGTTTATCAAGAACTTTGTTGTCAATCTATGATACTATGGGGAGAAGATTGAATTTTGAGAGGTGACATCTAGTAGAGGTAACTCATGAGGCTCAAATGTATACTTTAAGGGGATATGAGAACCTGATCACTGTGTCTGTGTGTGTGTGTGTGTGTGTGTGTGTGTAAAATCTCTTTTTTCAATTTGCCATGAGGTGATGGTTGTAACTGCACAACTAGGCTTAATCAAATGATCATAGACAGAAAACTCTCACTCTATAAGGCCAATGTCCTTTTTTTGAACTTGACACTATTGTAGAGAGCTACCCAAGAGACAATGTTTATACTTTCTACCAATCTTACTCTCTTAAAATAACACTTATTGTATATTTTTTCTGAATTTTCAATAAATTTAAAGTACCTCTTTTATATTATTTATTTATTCTGATTCACATGTCATGGTTACTGATGTAACAGGATAATATCTATAATAACATACATTTTCTGCTTGTCTTGCTTACTGCTTTTCTTCTCACTACCACTGAAAATAGAGGTTATTTTGTGAACTTTTCATTTTTTCCTTCCCTAAGGACATTTTTCACTTGAAAATTCTTAGATTTCAGACTTATAAGTTTTAAAAATCCAAAAGCAGTAAATCTATTAGTCACAGGCTTTCCAGTACTTTGGAAAATTTAACTCGGAAAATCTATTCTGTATCCTTTTATCATAAACACATTGATTCTACTTGAAAATATCATTACATAATTTCTACAATATCATTGATGAGATGATTGTATACATGTAAAAATAATGCTTTTATTATTTACTCATAATGAACTCTGGGACTGAAATTTGATAAGATCAAAACTATCAGATGATTTGTCTTACAACGTGGTCTGTTAATTTTTTCTTGTTGGATATCTTTTATATATTTTATGGGAACAAAATTTTGTACTATGAATTTGAGAACAATTATTTTCTTAAATTTTATCCAGTATGACATATAATATTTGTCTTTTCAATAATATTGTTCCTATAGAAGAATAAAGAATAGTATATCTTAGAAACTATAACAGAAAAGGCTGAGAGATAAGAACAGAGAAAGACTAGGTAAGAAAAAAGTTTTAGTTAAATAGTATATAAAAATTATTCTTATCCATGTATGTATCATCTTTGTGTGGAAGTTACACAAATGGTTCTTTCTCCCAGCCCCATGCTCCCAGAATCAGACTCAAACTCAAAATATATTTACCTTGGTATCTTAGTTAGGGTTTTTACTGCTGTGAACAGACACTATGACCAAGGCAACTCTAATAAGGACTATATTTAATTGGGGCTGGCTTTAAAACTCAGAGGTTCAGTCCATAATCATCAAGGCAAGAGCATGGCACCATCCCAGAAGATTTCACCTCAGTGATGCTGGTCTCTTCTTAATCACCACTAATTTCTTAGCTCCAGCTAACCAGCATCAAGTGTCCCAGTAGACCCTTCTATTCTAAAGCCAGAGTCAAATGACCAAACTGCTGAGTTCTGCTGCTTGTTGGGGCTGGAACCTGCCCCCTGCCTCTATTCTATTACTTTATCAATGCTGGGATTAAAGGTGTATACTACCACGCCTGGATTTAAGCTTTTCTTCACCTAGAACTTGCTCTGTTCTAGACTGGCTTTGAACTCAGATACCTGTTTGGCTTGATCTCCAAGGATTAAATGTGTGGACCTCCAAGCATGAATTAAATTTAGCTTGGTAGGATCTTGCCCCAAAGTCCTACTCCCTTAATCTGCTATCTCCTAGAATGTAGAGTTCGGCTCCATCTCACTTCCTGGTGCCCCTTTAATTCTTGAGCCATAGATTTTATATTTTTCCTCTCTAAGCTTGCTACACTTGTTCAAGATGCTCTTCATGAGACAACCAGAGAACTAACTCTCTGCTGGGCCTTTTTGAGACTTCTTTTTTCAAAGCAATTAATCTAAATTTGTTCATCTTGGCCTCAGACAGACTCTTCAGACAATGACAAAAGGCAGTTATAGTCTTCACCAAAATATTACAAAAACAGTCTCTATGCCACATACTGAAATGCTTCTCCCCTGAAACCTCTTGAGCCAGGTCTGTACAGTTCAAATTTCTCTCAGCAACAGTGTCTTCCATATTCCTATTAGGATGGCCCATTGAGCCCCATTTAAAGCATTTCATGGCTTTCCAAATCCAAAGTCCCGAAATCCACATTCTTACAAACAAACGCATGGTCAGGCCTATCACAGCAATACTCCAAACCCTAGAACCAACTTCTGTCTTAGTAAGGGTTTTACTGCTGTGAACAGACACTAAGATCAAGGCAACTCTTATAAGGACTATATTTAACTGGGGCTGGCTTACAGTCTCAGAGGTTCAGTCCATAATCAAGGCAGGAGCATGGCATCATCTAGGCAGGCAAGAGTCAGGCAGAGCTGAGAGTTCTACATCTTCAGCTGAAGGCTGCTAGTAGAATACTGCCTTCCAGGCAGCTAGCACTTGGGTATTAAAGCCCACACCCACAGTAACACACCTACTCCAACCAGGCCATACTTCTTAATAGTGCTGCCCCCTGGCCTAAGTGTATGTAAACCACTTGGTCATACAGCTAGATGGAGACATGGTTGATACTAATATGCACATTTTCAATATTTATGAACATTATTAGAAAATAAAATGTATTTTAAATTTAAAAGAATCAATATTCAAGAAATCATCATTGAAAACAGACCAAGAAGAATCAGTAAGCTTAAAGTCTTCTAAATCTATGGATGTCTTTGTCTAGCAAAAGAAAGAAGCTAGTCTGGCATTGTCAAATCCAGAGGAAAGACTACAAAATGTCATTTTCAATTAAACTACTCTACCCTTATTTCTCTATTAATATGTTTCCTAATATTAGTGATTAATTTTGTTATCCTTGATGTAATGTTTCTTTTATTTTTCTTCCTGTGCTTTCTTAAGATTCTTAGATATTTCCAAATTTCAGATGTGACTTAATATTTTTCTTTTATCAATTAAAACCTAACTGGGAATGTTGTTTGTTCTTAAGAATTTTTTGATGAAATGTCTCTTATAAAACTAGTTTTGAGTTATTTGGAAGCACTTTACACCAATAGCGTATTCTTGTGTTTCTTGATTGTTCCACACACACCTACCAATGACACAAGCGTCAAGATTCAAGGCCAACCTGGGCTAAACTCAGTAAATCATTTCTCAAAGAAACACCAGATTCTTTTCTATAGCTTAAATATCTTCAGTCTTAAAATTCACATGGTATATAACACTGTGTACTCCCGTAAGACTTATAACATTTTAGTAATTGCAATCTCTATGTACTTAATAATATTTATAATACTAAATGATTTTTGTATTATTATGTTAGCTCTTATCTGATTCAGGTTGATTAACCACATCCTATAATGTCATATTATATATCATTTTAATTTCTAATAATAGATATTATATATATATATTCATAAATTAATTGCAAATATGATATTTTAATTTTCTGAATTAGTCAGCCTTTTATCATAATTTTGTAAGTCTTTTTCAATGTATTATAATTATTCTTGATGATATTATCCAGAATATTTTTGTGTAACAAAGTTGTGGCAGTATGTTTATTAATTCTGAACTCATTCATGCTAAGTAATATGAGGTTTATATATGTTTTTATGTTTCTCTCATTCTTCCTTATTAGGCTATTAACTATATTTTATTCACATTTTTGATGCACTAATTTTCTCTAGAAACTTCCCACTGTTACAAGATTTTCAAATTTTATATCAGATATTTTTTATTTTAAGTTTCTCTATATATCACTGTTTCTAATTTGTTTGTTCTCCTATTTATGACTATTTTTTCTTAGAGCTTGTAATATTTTGAAATTAAAAGAAAATAGCAGTTTATTTTTACATCTGCCTCTGCCTAACCACCCACAGTGTTCTAACAAACAGATTCACATTTGGCATTTGGATTCAAGTTACTTTGAGATGAGAGTTAAACCACAGTATGTAGTTTTATTTTTCTTTCTGATTTCACTTCAGTAAATTAAGCATTGTATTTAAATTTCACATACATTCATCTTCATAATGCATAAAAATTTAAGTGCCCTCAAACACACCATTAGAGTCGAGCATTAGAGCTCTATAAGACTAATGGATATCTCTTTCTAGTCACAGTAATACCCTAAGAAAGAACATCTAATTAATAATAGCTAATATTGTAGAAATTAAACACATATAGAAATACAACTCCTTTTAAATTTTACAATTTTGAATATATTAATTTTGTCAAGCTTCAGATGGTATCTAATTTTTTATTTGCATTTCTGCATGAATAGTAATTTTGAGTATCTGTCTATATGCCTATCAAGTATGTTTCCATCTCTCTTAAGGAAACTACAGTCTTACTGTTAAAGTGTGATATATGGGTTGAGAAATGTTGAGTGGGTTTAGTCTGAAGTGATAGGTTCTTAGGTATATAACTACATTCAATTCAGAGTTGTATATATTAAATATGATTGACATACAAAATTGTATGCAAGTCATCCCAATAAAATTCCTGAAAAATCAAACAATTCATAAAAACAACTATGATAATTTTATTACTTTATGTCTAAAATTAACTAGTACCATTTCTACCAACAGCAATTTTTAAGTTATTTAGCCATAAAAGTACTTCCAGATTTTGCCTAAAATACCCACATGCAACATAAAAATTGAAATATGTGCCCCAAATTATCAAGGTATGTAGAGCTATGTTCACTGAGCCATAAAATCAATTAACAGATGTTTTTCCCCAGTTCAGTAGTCATTTCTAATTTGCATATAAAAATACACATCCTGCTATTTAGAAGACTTTTTTCTTTTTCAATTATAAGAGGGTATGTATCTTAAAAAACTATATTTGCTTTCTGATTTTTGTACACTCTACATAAAGTCATTTGGTTTTATTAACATTTTTACTCATTTATAAATTCTTCTATTTCTAGAGTATCAATACACAAAAAGAACTTATTACTGTCTTGCTAAATATCTTGTCTTTTTAGAACATCTTTTAGAGGAATTTTAATTACCCTAACTGGAATACAGACATGCCCTAAGTACATGCCTTTAATCTCAATCAATGAAGTAGGTTAGTTTGTAGAAAGAAGAAGCCATATTTGAAAAAGACTTCTAATTGAGGAGCAGAAAAAGTAATGAATCAGAGAAAGAGTCAACAGAATGAATCAGAGAGAGGATATGCCTAACTCTCAGGAGAAAAGCTATTTAAGATCAGCATAAGGAGAGTTAAGTTTAGTTCAGGCAAGTTAGTCAGTCAGTTAGGAGTCAGTGCAGAGGTAGTCCAGTGGAGTGGAGTTCATGGCACTTCAGTTTGTGGACTTCAGGGGCAATTTTTACTGGAGTAGTTTTATAGGCATGTTACATAGAGAACAAACTAGACAGAGATGAAGACTGTATGAATCAGAGAATGAGAAGGAGCCAGAAGATTAGAACAGATTGCTAGAGTGAGTTTGAGGCCAAGCAGAGCAATTCAGTCAAAAGTTGAGAGAAGCCAGTTTGACTCAGTCAGCTTAAAGAGGAACAGCTGAGTTGAACCAACCAGTCAAAGTCCAGAAAGAGCTAGAAAGGGTGAGCTGCTTAAGCAGTTAGCCTTTGGATAGCAATTATATCAGGCAAATAAAAATTACATTTACAATTTCTAAACACATTTACAAATACAATGTAACATTCATAAAATAAAAAATAAATTCTTCGTGTTGATATTTCCTTTTTCACTATTTCAAATTTAATTCATAAGCTCATTAATTTTAATAACATTTCTTTTTTTGGTTTTTCAAAAATAACATTTCTTATCTTAATTTTTTATTTAACTATTTCATGTGTTTGTTTATGTGTGTGTGTGTGTGTGTGTGTGTGTGTATTTCCTAACACAATAGAGAGTGGCCAGGGCACATTTTAAAAATTGAAAAAACAAACAAACAAACAAAATATATATATAACTAAGCATAACTAAGCAAGTATGATAACAAAAAGGTAGTATAAATTAATTAATATTGCAAAATAAAAATCTTAATATATGTAAACATAAATATATATGTTAATATTAGAATTTAATAAAAGCTATTGTAATAAATTCAAAGAAAACCTTAACAAAACGGGCTAACTAAAACAAATATGTCATGTAGAATATTTGTCTTTAAGTATAGTGGAAAACACAGTAGGATATGCATGTTGTTATAGATCATTGTTATTTAAGTATAGGATTTTTGGCTATGACCATTGTATGATCTTAGTAGAGCTGAATGCTTACCCATATTGTCACCTTCTAAGGATTTATAATAAGCTAAATATGTGATTCTGACTAGTGTAAAATTGATATAATTCTTCATTACTAAGATGACCTATGTCATAATTACAGTAATGACAAGAATTTCTTCTAATTAATTTAATAAAGTTAATTATTTTCAAGAGTCATTATAATATGAGGTAGGCAATCAATTTAGAATGACAAGCACAGGATTTCTTCTAAAAGTACAAAACCTTTTTGACCTTAAATAAGATATAATATCTTAATTATAATGTGTTCCTCTATTAATTAGTATTTTAATAGCATAATTTAATGACTATTGCTTATAAATTATTAGAAAAGATTGTTATTTTACTAATGACACCATTTACTATAAAAATGCAAAAATCCTCAAAATGCATAGAATCCTCAAAATAATATTTTAAAGAAATGTTTAATAAATTATTGACCTTGATTTGCATTTCACAGTATATGTATGTTAAATCTACAAATTTTACCATTGAATTTATACCATCATATTTTGAATTACACTTCAATATTCTTCAAAAAACAATGCCATTGTGTACTTCAGAAACATAGCCAAGAAGTCCAAGATCTGAAATTTTGCTGAATGTCCTCTCTCTGAGGACTGGCTTTAATGGTACAAGAAGCCATCATGCAGCTCCTAAATGAGAGCGGCAACAAAACCACTCAGCTATGAAGCTTATGGATCCCATTAACAACCAGCACGGCACAAAAACCTCGTAGGTGCAGTAGTAGAACCCATACCATGACAATAATCAATGGCTTAAGTGAACTTAAGACCCAGTCAACAAGATTAAAATCAAACGTGGTACTGGAAAACTAGCTAATGAATCAGTGCTAGTGAACTCATGCTTATTGGAGAAGAACCTAATTTATTAAGACAGAATAATCCCTAGAAACAATCTCTGAACATTTCTTCTTATACCCACAAATAAGTTTAGTCATCACCCTTATCAAGAAAACTTCTCTTTGCAATAGAGGGAGACCAGTAGAGAAAAATCACAATCAATTAATATGCAAAGTTGTGTAGCTCTGGTCTAAATGATGTATCTACAAAATACTCTCATGTTGAAGGCTCAGAGTACATTGTAGAAGATGAGGCAGAAAAATTTTAAGAGACAGAGGATCAGGCACTTTGCTGTGAGATTGTGTAACTTATTAACATCATAAACTAAACCCATAAAAATCTCTACTGGGTGTCCTACCTTCTAATCCTTCCTCATCTCACAAAGACAAATCAGAAGGATTCGAGTACCCGGTTAGTAATCACTTCCTCTACACTTGGAAATTTTTCTTGCATGGCATTTTTATTGGAACTATGCCTTTGGTATTTGGCGAGCTAGCCTCCTTCATCTACGCTGCTAATTTGAAGCTTTTGTTTGTGCATCATGTCCAAAAGCTCTCCCATGTTATGCTCTTTTATTTTTTAGTCACTGACCTTTGCTGAATTGTCCAATTTCCCTACATAGCACTGAGAGAATCTCTGAGAACTGTGATGCTACCCACTGATCTTTTAGTTTGGGTGATTGAATTTTTTCCTATTTTACAGTATAGAATAGAGTTTATTTAGAACATGGGGAGTTGAAAGAGAGAGAGAGGGAGAGAGAGAGAGAGAGAGAGAGAGAGAGGGAGAGAGAGAGAGAATGAGTAGAGAAGGGCCATGAGCACATAGAGAGGGGGAGGCAAATGAGAAGAGAAGGGACAGAGGGGGAAGAGAGTAAGAAAGCAAGAGAAGAGAGGAAGGGAAGAGCTGAGTTTTTTCAATTACAATGCTATTTTAGTTTGGTTAGTCATCATCAGTTTCCTCTATTTACTGAATACAATTTTCTCTTCTAGTATTGACATCTTTATTACTTTAAATAAATTTTCTTATTTTCTTGCATTCTCTATATTCTTTGAGTTGGTTACATATACTTATAATGATTCTTTAAAAGTATGAGTTTCTTTTAAATTATGCTGCACACACACACACACACATACATATACACGTTATTTATGTTGCTGTACTGCGAATTTTACATCTGAAGTTATCTTGATGCTTGAGTTATTCTTTCTTATTTTTTTTTCTATTTCTTACTGAAGTCTCTTTTACTATTTCTGTGGAACTGTCTACAATATTCACAACAGGACTAAGTCACAGTAGGGATTAAGTATCCTTTACCTGTGTAGAGCTAATATTTAGGGTAAGATGCTCTAGCATCAGCCTTTCTCTGAGTGTCAGATATTGTCTTGTGTCAGCTCAGGTCTCCTGCCTGGGTCTGCCAATTGTTCTCAGAGTTGTGGGATCCCATACACTTGTACACCCTTCTCTGGGTGAACGTGGTACCCCTTTCTACTTGTGCAAAGGTCTACTTGTGAGACTCCCTATTTTTGTAGCCTTACCCTAGAACACATCATATCTCCTTCCTGAGGATATGATTTTCATCACCTGGAGTTATGAAACTCCCTCCTACTATTGGGCTCTTCACTGGAACCAGGCCCTGTGTTGGATTTGGTACTTCTGCCAGCCACATTATTAGAACACCCTATTCCTGTGGGTCCTCTCTACATTCCTTCCTGGGTCTACAAATTTTACTCAGATTTGTCCATACCACTTATTTTTAAATGTTGCATCATAAAAGCTTCTGAACTGATCTGAATAAGTGATTCAACATGTTTGGAAAAGAACATGGAAAATAATCAGAAACCATCCACTAAATACAAAAATAAATGAAAAAAGAGAAACAAAAGTATTTAAAATTTTGAATACTATGTACTTACAGAGTTCAACCAATAGTTAGACATTGCAGAGTTGATCTTTGATATTTATATGATAGAATGAAAAATTCTGTTTTGTAAATTATAGGACCAGTTATAATTTTAAAAAGCACCAATAGCTTGTGCCCTAAGATCAAGAATTGACAAATGGGACCTCAAAATTGAAAAGCTTCTGTAAGTCAAAGGACACTGCCAATAGGGCAAAACAGCAACCAACAATTTGGGAAAAGATCTTTACCAATCCTACATCTGATAGAGGGCTAATATCCAGTATATACAAAGAACTCAAGAAATTAGACTCCAGAGAACCAAATAACCCTGTCACAAAATGGGGTACAGAGATAAGCAGAGAATTCTCAACTGAGGAATCCTGTATGCCTGAGAAGCACTTAAATGTTCAACATCCTTAGTCATCAGAGAAATGTAAATCAAAATGACCCTGAGATTCCACCTCATACCAGTCAGAATGGCTAAGTTCAAAATCTCAGGTGACAGCAGATGCTGGCGATGATGTGGAAAAAGAGGAATACTCTTCCATTGCTCGTAGGATTGCAAGCTGGTTCAACCAATCTGGAAATTTGTCTGGTGGTTCCTCAGAAAATTGGACATAGTACTAGTTGAGAACCCTGCTATACCACTCCTGGGAATATACCCAGAAGATACTCCAACATGTAATAAGGTCACTTGCTGCACTATGTTCATAGCAGCCTTTTTTATAATAGCAGAAGCTGGAAACAACCCAGATCTCCTTCAACAGAGGAATGGATACAGAAAATGTGATACATTTACACAATGGAGTACTACTCAGCCATTAAAAACAATGAGTTCATGAAATTCTAAGGCAAATGGATAGAGCTAGAAAATATCATCCTGAGTAAGGTAACACAGTCACAAAAGAACACACATTTGTTTATAAATGGATATTAGAAAAAAAGCTCGGAATACCCCGGATACAATTTACAGACCATTTGAAACTCAAAAAGAAGGAAGACCAAAGTATGAATGCCTCAATCCTACTTAGAAGGGGGAACAAAATAATCAAAGGAAGCAGAGGGTAGATGGAACTTGGGATGAAGAGAGAAGGGGGAGAGGAAACTAGGGGAGGCAGGATCAGGTGTGGGAGGAGACAGGGGAGATGTACAGAAAGCCAAGAAATTGAACTGAGGTGTGTACCAATGGGGGATGGGGAAGTGGGAGGTAGCCAACAGAAAGTCCCAGACACTAGGAACGCAAGAGGCTCTTAGGACCCAACGGGGATGACATTACCTAAAATGCCCAACAAAGGGGAGAGAGAACTCGTAGAGACCATATCAGAGGTTAGCCACAAACCCTTCTCAAAATTTTAACCCGTATTTGCTCATGTCTAAAGGAAATTCAGGGACAGTGAGTGGAGCAGAGACTGAAGGAAAGGCCTTCCAGAGACTGCCCCACCTGGGGATCCATCCCATATGCAACCATCAAATCTAGTCACAATTGCTGATGCCAGGAGGTGCTTGCTGACAGGATTCTGATATAGCTGTCTCCTGAGAGGCTCTGCCAGAGCTAACAAGTACAGATGTGGATGCTTGCAGCCAACCATCGGACTGAGCAGGGGGACCCCAATGGAGAAGTTAGGGGAAGGAACGAAGGAGCTGAAGGGGTTTGCAACCCCATAGGAAGAACAACAATATCAGCCAAGCAGACTCCTCCACCCCCACCCCTGAGCTCCCAGGGACTAAACCACCAACCAGAGAATACACATGAAGGCACCCATGGCTCCAACTGCATATGTAGCAGAGGATGGCCTTGTCTGGCATCAAAAGGAGGGGGGATCCTTGGTCCAATGAAGGCATGATGCCTCAGTGTAGGGGAATGCTAGGGCCATGGCGAGGGAGGGGGGAGGGGAATACCCTCTTGGAGGTGATGGGGGGTGTGAGATGGATGGTTCCCAGAGAGGAAACAGGGAAGGGGGATAACATTTGCAATGTAAATAAACAAATAACCAATAAAATTTTTAAAAAACAATTTAAAATAGGACACTGTATTTAATTTATATGCCTAATCTTATTTGGAAGACTAGATAGACAGCTGAAGGCTTGTTGTTTTTGTAAAGGATTCAGGTTTCTGTTCTATGACCTGTATTGTGGCTCTTCAGTTCCAAGAGATCCGATACTTCCTGCTGGCTTTCACAGGTATCTTGCATGTGCATAATACATGTACATACATATAGGCAAATATTCAAGCACAGAAAATAAAAATAACATTCAGATTTTGATTAAATTCCATGTATTTTATCATTTATTATACAAAATTATAAAATTATATATAAAATGTAGAACAAAGTAAAACCTGTGCGTGAAATAAATTTGTCTGACTTTTCTAGTAGCCTCAGTGATAAATTGGTGGATGTTATAACTTATTAAATTTTATATTTGTACCAAATCTAAATTTAATATTTGTACCTGTCCATAGTTAAATGTTTCAGTAGATATTAGCTTCAATAACCAAATATATATTGTGTTAAGTAGAAGATAAAAACCTGAAATATGTCACCATTTGTCTTATATGAATAAAATTGCATATTGATGTAAAAGGCCAATTATTTTAAGATAAAAATTAAAGGCTTAACTGTATATCCCAGGGCTAGAAATGATTTAAAATGAATTTTTAATATCAATGCTACAAAGAATAATGGAGAATGACAGTGGTGTATTGCCATCATAGATTTGCAGAATTATCAATATAAAGTTTTCATAAATAGTTTCTTAAATAGGTTGAACATTTTACTACAGTAGTAAAGCATTCACTTGTATATATTTGTGTTTATGTACTTACATAAAGCATCTTACTTTGAATGTAATATCTATGATATATTTTTGTAATAATAAATTCTTAAGAACTCATTTCAAATTTTCAATTAATCTGTTCTTATTTAATGAAATGATTTTAGATACATTAGTTATGAATGAGAAATTATATCCTATATGTATTTTTAGAACTCTATGAGTGAAACACATATAACTTTCTTAAGATGTTAATTTTCTAAATATGGGTATCTGCAGGCCAAGGTATTTGGATGTAGAAAACGCAATGCTATAGTTATCTCTTAGATTTTTCTAATCTCTTTTCTTCATCAAATTCAGAAAAAAATAGATCAGTATAATCATTATGTAAGTATCACAAATATAACCTTCAGAGTCATCTTATGTTCCCATGAAAGCAGAAGGATAGAAAAGAACAATAGGAGAACAGGGTAGTCAGGAGAGGGCGCACAAGAGCAAGAATCCTTCACACATTTATCTTACCATGAATTTCAGACCACAGACCAGGAAGTAAAGAACTGACACCTGGACCCCTTCCTTAGACTATTACCTTACTTTGAATAGAAATACAGGTTCTGAAACTTACTTCCAAATAAATGGAACAAAAAGAAACAAGAATATTCCTTCCATCAAGGAAATGCAACTATAGACAAAGAAGTGTCTTACACCAGAGTGGGCTAGATTCCAAGATGCCTACATCCAATGCATTTTTTCTTTCCAAATAGGGAATCCTTTAGATGACAGTTTTTTGTTTTTTGTTTTTTTTTCTGTGCCTCGACTTAAATGAAAATCAGTCTTGGAGAAAAGCTGAGGCCCTGGCCCCCCGTTCTCATAGAAAAGTACCAAATGGATTGTCTCAAAGGTAATTCAACAAAGGTCCTAGCCTCTGTTCAACAGATTTATAGAAAAGTCAAGACTTCTACAGACCAGTTAGGCAGAAAATTTGACTTTCTGGTTCTGCTAGTTAGCCAAAATTGCAAATAAACTCATTGTACTGTTGCAGATTTCTTCCTAATCTCTTCTGAGAGTAGTATATTTTAGTCATTTTTCTTACTTTTTGTGACAAGATACCAGAGTCCATTTCTATGGGTTTGGTCCTTTGTGACCAAAGGATTTGAGGCCTGTTACTCAGCAATTCTATACCAGAAAGACAGGTTTTGACTCTTTTCAATTTAGGTGGTCAAATTTTTGTTTTTGTTTTTGTTTTTTGTTTTATTTTTGTTGTTGTTGTTGTTGTTGCTGTTGTTGTTGTTCATGATGACAGGGGGATCACAGAGAAAAGACAGCAAGGAACAAAGTAGAAAATAGATGAATATTTATGACTAGCTTCAAAGGTCACATAATGCCAATTCCATTGCATCTAGTAAATGAAACAGGCGGAAGCCTACAGAGATTCAAGGGGAAAGGCCACAGTTCCCATCTTTTACTGAAAAGTTGATTAAGAAGCATGGAACAATATATCAAAACTAATACAAAAATATTTTTTGGACTATGTTGTTTGGCAGACTTTTCCTGGGGGAGGCAAGACATACACATACACTTCTACTACCCCAGAAAAGGAGTCTGCAATAGCTTGCAACAATATACACTTTGATGACCAATAGGATTTTTGAGGAGTTATGTACAATTGGCAGGGATAACACAAAACCAGTTGTATCATCAGAAAGTCAACCCTGACCCAGGTATTAACCACTGAAAACTGTACCACAGAACTTCTTTTGGCACTCCCCTCAGAAAACTTCCAAATTTTTATTCTCCAATACATGTGGCCTTTTGTCACCTTTTGTCTGCCACTTGAAGCTCAGGGATTGGAAAGGACTTAGAATAATTTATTAGACTTTTGAGGCTTTTGTGAGCTACATGAATGCCCCATAAGCCTTTTGAGTCTGGTAATCTCCTATTCTCTTTTCATGAGGGAATGTTAATAGATTAAATTTCATGTGGGTTTTTTTTTTTTTTTTTGAGTCTCATCAAAACTGCACTGCTTCAAGTTGGGGATGGTTTTGTCCAACAAAGAGGAAAGAACTATGACTGTGTTAGATGTAAAGAATCTTGGCATTACTGGGATATGCCTGACATTTCTATGTTTATCAAGAAAAAATATATCCTCTCTGAGGGCCACATTTAAAAGTTGATTGCAGGTTATTCATGACTTCTATCATAAGAAATCAATGGTGCTCTAGATTCAGAATCTTCCAGTGAGGAAATAATGTTGAGATCATATATGTCATATCAAGTTATTAGGGTTGGAATCATATATGTCATATCAAGTTATTAGGGTTGAGATAAAATAGCTCCTATCAAGAGTCAAAGCTAAGGGATCTCAGTTGCAAGAGGAACAGATAGCAGGAGACACCCCTACACATAAGAGGAACAGATAGCAGAAGACACACCCCTACACATAAGAGGAACAGATAGCAGGAGACACACCCCTACACATAAGAGGAACAGATAGCAGGAGAC
>JADRCH010000245.1:617327-661972 GCA_019843965.1 Rhynchomys soricoides
AGCAGGAGACACACCCCTACACATAAGAGGAACAGATAGCAGGAGACCCACCCCTACTCAGTGATCAAAGACACTACAAATCTTTTCTATACTGTTTTTACTCACTAAAGGTAAAACATAAATTGCTAACACAGCACAATAAACAAAGCACTCATTTCCTACTGTAATATATAACCTTATTTGTTATATAAACTACAACCTATCATGGAAGTATATTACTCTTTGTTCTTATTTTAAAGTACTCGTTCACATACTCATGTATGTGAATGTTCACATACATGATGTTATGTTTGTGTAGAAGGATGTGAATACACACACTGAGGCCAGAGAGCGACATTACTTCTTTTGTCTTCATTTTTATGTCTGACATTTATACCATTTCCCCATTCTTCATCCTCCAGCTCCTGCCATGTATAAACCCTACTGCTTCCACTCCACTGGTCTCTTTTTGAGACCACTGTTTAGGGGAGTGTCTCCTGCTATCTGTTTCTCCTTCAATCAAGAATCCTTAAATTATCTTTGGAATACATATTTTAGTAAGTATATATGAATAAAAGGAAGTTATATAAATGATAACTCATTAAATTTAATATATTAATTTATAAATGCATATATGTATATGTATATGTATATGTATATATTCTGCTGAGTCTGTTTAGTGTTGTGTGTATATATATATATATATATATATATATATATTAGGGTGCTCATCCCTGGGGAAGACGTCTGAGTTTCTCATAGCCCTTGCAATGCCCACATCAGTATTTTCTTTTTAAATTCTAAACACATTTTTCTAACTTATTTGGGCTAGTTAGTCATTGTTTTATCAGAGTCTTATAAATAGATCACTAAAGAAAATCATAGTTTTTGGTGGGTTTGTGCCATTTTCATTTTGCTCAAAAAGAATTATTTTAGCATACTTACATGCTTGTATCCTAAAAACATTTTGCTATATTTATTTACCTACATTCTATGTAAATTAAATTTTATAACAACATAGAGAAATCTCCTCAAATATATTCAGTTATTCTGTTAATTTACTCATTTTCTTTTTCCCAGAATCCTAAATCAGCACTAGCAATTTTGTGTATGTGTGTATATGTGTGTGTGGTGTGTGTATTTATTTGTGTGTGTATATATATCACCCTGGTTATATATGTATGTATGTATATGTGTATATACATACATATATAACCTCAACTATCCCAGTACTATTAGAAAATTAATAATATTTGGAAGAAAAGTATAAAAGCATAGAATTTGAAAGTTACTAATCAAAACATTGTCATAAACACACATCTGTTATTATTGTTTCAAAACATGCAAAACATATAGTTGATTTACAATATAAACTACTTGGTATCTATCATTTCTTAGCTACCAAGGAGTGAACACTTTGCAAGGTTTAGGGGACCTATTTTTTTAAGATTTTTTATGTACATATGTCTATATATGAGGATGAGCAAATGAAAGGATATTCTTTATGGAAACCAGAAGCATTGGTTATTCCTGATGCTGGAGTAAACATTGGTGGTAAACCATCTGGCATAGTACCTGGGAACCAAGCTGGGGCCATTTGCAAGAGCAATATGTCTTCTTAACTTTTGAACCATCTTCTTATCTCTATTGACAGGAATTTGTTAAGTGTTTATCTGTATTATGCTCAGTAATTCTAGGGTCCCTGTATACTGTCCACCCCTTATAGGGTAGCCAAATGAATGACTCCTGCACAATATTCTCCAAACATCAGATAAGGATGCATCCTATAAGCAGCTTTTATACCTGTGCTAAAAGTTGGTGTTAGTACATTATAAAAGAAGATCAAAGCATTAAATAATAAAATCAATTCAATATGGGTGTTTGCACTGAATTAAATAAATTTCTGAGAAATTATCTTATTTTAATATCAGGATTATAAACTGATGATATTTTATAATTTCAAAACAATAATATGCATGTTTCAAACTTCAGTTTAAAACTAGGCAGTGATATTCTTACCACATACAAAAGTACTTTGCTCCTTGGGATAATTAAATTCAATGATAAAGTGTCACTTGTCCATTCATTATTGTTGTGGATTCAGGTGGTGCTAATGAATTTCAGAATGAAGGAGTCCTTAACAAAACCTCTGAAAGACCACATAATTAAAGAGGAAAAGAAAAGCTATCTCACTAAAGAACAATGTAACAATGCTGTCAAGTAGACACATAGAATAATTTTAGAATAAGTCTCCATCCCAAATGAACAAATGCTGGTGTTTTGACAGAGGCAATCAGGCTCTTGTAACCATCCTAGTACAATGCTTATAAAATTGAATACCATTTTTAAAGTACACTGCCCAGTAGATATGAAGAAAGACCAGCAGAAATCATATGGTTCAAAGTGCTGGTTTACTTAACATGCTCCCAAATAAAGAAAAGTAATATATAATGACAATAAATCTGCATATTTATATTTCTGTATATATACATGTATATTTAAATGCTCTATATTGTACCAAAGTCAGATTAGAATTTAAAAATCATTAGAAAAAAATTTAGGTTAAATTCACAACAAAATTAGTTACATTCAACTTGCCCAAATATAGCCAGTTTGAAATAATAAGATATTTATGATAAAGATATTTAAAAAGATAGTCATAGTAGTTATAAAATTATGCATTTTAATATTAATTTGACTAAAGATTTTTATCACTGTTACACAGATAGAGTAAAATCGATAACAATTATTTTAAAAGAGATATTTTGTTATAAGACCAGGGCACTCTATAACTGAATTCCTACCTTGTTCAGGAAAACAAAAAATAATTGGTACTTTATTCAGTGTTTTATAGGGAAAAATGTATTGTGAATAATATATTAGAATCAGAATTTATCTGCCTCAAGAGCTGTAAGAGTTAATGTTGATCAAGCTGCTTTCCAGTACATACAGTGATACTACTTTCAGAAAAAAAAACAAAGAAAAGGGTAAAATAACTGGAGTACTAACTAATTAATTATAATCCTCTAGAAAATATAGCTATTCATTGTGCTTACATAATAGCACATGTTTATTCATATCCTATGAAAATGAGTTTTATAATTTGGTTAAATTCTATGGTGTAAGCATTTTCCTTTAAGTTGTTTCTGAAAAAATTATGAATCAAAGCATGCAAGTAGCTTACCCATAGGTAGACAACTAATGCATTGGTCTATATATTTGGACTTCCACAGCACCATGTGTCTAAGATAGCATGTCAAAATGACACATGTTAACTTAGCAGAGATTTCTATAACACTAAGATCCAAGTAAATGTGCTACATATGAGTGAATGCAGGTTTCTGTATAGGCACATTGTTTTGCTTATATGTTAATATTAATTTGATGTTAGATTTTTAAAAGTACTTGCTTTCAAGGAACAGAGAACTCTTCAACCTTTTTCATTTTGAAAGTTGGGGCAATGATTGTACCCTTCTCTTTGTTCCTGTGCTAAATAGGTCTCTCCTCAATGGTGCTAATCTTATTAACCATCACAGCCTCTCTTCCAGAACAAAACATCACTTCCTGACCCTGGTTATTTTTTTTTTCCTTTCTTTCTTTTTCACATATCTGTCTATTTTAAAATTATTCTCTCTTGCCCTGCTTGTTTTATTTCACAGTATATATTAGAAGACATTCAATATTATGTGTTAAAATTTCCTCCACCAAAGAAAGGAGCCCATTACTTCTAATTAAGCCTCTGACAAGTTCTTAGGACAAGGTAAACAGGCAGACTGTTTGTCAAAATATAGCAGGAATGACTTATAGCCTAGTGGCTATTAAAGGTCTTTCTTTTCTCAGAAACTTCTTTAGCTTGGTTCCTAAAACCGTTGCCATCCAGATTTGCCATAGCATGGCCCGTTATGCTCTCTCAGCATTCAACCAAATTCTAGTCATAAATTCCAAGTCTTTCGCTTGAAACACTGTGGTTGGGTTCTTCAAAGCAATATTCACACTCACAGTGGCAATGTCTGCATTAGTTATGTTTTGTATCTGTGACAAAGCACTACAACCAAAAATGATTTGTGGAAGAAGGGGTTCATCTTTGCCTTAAGGTTCCAGAGGGAGAAGTGTCTATTATAACTTGGAAATACAGAAAGAAGCATCTGGCATTGACATGAGTACGACATAACAGTGGAAGCAGCACAAGGTTATGAATAATCAAAGCTTGCACAGCTTTCTTCCTGCAAAGTCACACCTCTGAGGTCTATGGAGGCACTGTCACCAACTGTGAAGAAGCAAGTGTATATGCCTAAGCCTATGGGAGATATTTCTTTCTCTCTCTCTTTTTTTTTTTTTTTTTCAAGACAGGGTTTTTCTTTGTAGCCCTGGCTGTCCTGGAACTCACTCTGTAGACCAGACTGGCCTTGAACTCAGAAATCCGCCTGCCTCTGCCTCCCAAGTGCTTCGATTAAAGGTGTGCACCACCACATATCTTAATTAAATCATCACAACTGATTTTATTGACTGATAATTGTTATAAAGCATGTCTTTGTTATTGCATTGTTTCTTCTACGCATGTTTGCTTAGTGTGCTTGTGTGTGTGTATTTGTGTGTGTATGTTCATATATGTGTGTGGTACACACATGCCCTATACTACCAGTGGATATTAGAGGATGATTTCTGGGAATTATTTGTCTGCTTGTTCTGAGATTAAACTTAAGTCATAGGCCTGGAGTCTGGGACCATTACTATCTTGCTGATCTCTAAAGTTCACTTTTGACAGTGATGGGTTTGTATTCAAAGGAATATTTTTGATCATTTTGTTTCATGAGTCAGACTTGCCTAGTTAAGCCTTTCCCCCTGTTTTTGGGAGATGTTTTTGGTCTCAATGTTTTTCTGTGCACTGTCTGGATTTTCACTTTTAGTGTAGAAAGTAAAATAAATAAATAAATCTCTTTTAGTTTTGTCAGTTTTGAAATTTTTAACTTTGCATTTGTAGGTTTCTTAAACTTTTCATACTTTGCTCAGAGGAATGAAGTGAAGAAATCACAATAGCAGGCATAGCAGGACTCATCAGAAGACTCATGCTTCCATCCTTTCTTCATTCTCTCTTGATTCCCCCTCCTCTCCTTGCTCCTTCTGTTACAGGTTTGTTGTTTTCTTTATCCACACATTTCAATGCTGTGCTCTGGATATGGACTGGAGACTCCGTTCATTCAGAGCTTTGGCAATTGGGGTCTGAACTCTATGTTTTCTATTTCCCAGAGCTCCCATGATTTGCCAAAGTATTGCACATTTTTTATTTTGCCCATATTTCAGGTAAGGTTGAATAAATCTTTAATGCAAAGTACTCCATCTTGGCCAGAAAGATAATTTGGTTCAATCACTGTGTGATAGCTTGGGTTTAGTATTATACAGCTGGAGAAAGAATGATCTCTCTTCTTCATAGTAAAGACTAAGTTGTGGAATATCTTTTCAAGTTGAGCCTAAACAATTTCAGTAGCAACCTCCGTTTTGAAACTCCAGATTAATATTACATTAAATTTATTCATTAACTATAAGTTCTCCAAGTTCATGTCAGTCATGTAACGCATACAAACCTATTTATCAAATATCTATTTGATAACTGAGAAGTACAATAAAAAGTGAGTTAAGCCAGAAACATCATAATCTACATCAAGATCACTAACTGAGAAAGACAAAATAAAGTGACTGTGACAGACTTGAACACTCTCTTTGACTGATGACCTGTGTCTACATTATACTTTGTATTTTAACATTGTATTTTTTTTGTATCTCACAATTTATACAAAGTACTCTTCAAATCTATTATGCCTCAAACCGTAGAAATGTCAATAGTTTGCACAAGCTTCTCACATTATATATGATAAAATTATTGGGTTTTTTTGCTACCATTATTTTGAACATACATGAAGGTGGCTTGATGTGTATTTGAACCAAGAATTTTTGAAATAGTAAAAACATGTGATAATACATAAAAATAATGTTTGAATTTAACTTATAAGGCATATGTGTAATTAATCAAATAATTTATTTTAATACCATATTATCTACTTTGATCTTTTAAGCACAGGTCTCTATAATATTTCTTTAGTATATTTTCTATTTGGTAAATGCTAACTCTATTGATAGAAACCATGAACATATTCTTAATATCTTCAGTAAGATATGTAAGAGCTACTTCATTTTACTATAGTCATGCTATATTAAGATATTAACTGCAGGTTAAAATTTGAATAACATAATTTCCATTTACATATAATATTTGCTATAATTTTCTAATTATTATCTATCATACACTACAGTAACTTGAGCATATTTTTCTATTGCAATTAATTCATTTTAGCTGTCTCATTAAAATGCTATGTTCTAATAATGATCTTTTAATTAAAGGTTAAATTACATTTTACTTGATACACTATCATTTTAATAAATTCTAAGACAAACACAGGTAATTTGTCAAGAGAATAAAATGAACTTGAGTAATGAATTAAAACATTCTTTATTTTATAAGCATTCTGCATTAAGATATATTTACCTTTCATTTCCTACTGAACACAGTTTAAGGGGAAAGTGTATTTATACATGTGCAAATAATATTATGATATGTTTTAATTAGTATAAAATATTTTTCAAACATTTGTTAAAAGTTTTTATTGACAGTCAGCCAAATGACTAATTAATATAAAAACACATTTTAAATGAAAAACAATGATGACCCCTGTTTATATAAAAGTTGGTGGATAAGCAAAAATTTTATGTGGAAGCACTGTGCCAGAGGATTCAAAACTTAATTTTCCCAGATCTCTACCTGCAATCACAAATCTCCACCCCATTCCCCATCCCTCAGCTTTATCTACATTGTATCTAGACAATCAGACTACAGCTCTGCCTGCCTCCTAGGAGGTCTGCATCCACCCAGGAAAACTGGGTGAGACACCTACTCCCCAATCCCCTGCCAGCTGGGTCCCAGGCCAGCCCAGCAGTCCTGAGGTCTGCCCCATCCTTTCTATACAACTTCCCCTCTACACCTCTACCTGCAATCAGGGATCTGCACTCAAATCCCCTGCCTACAGCTCTGCCTCACTCCAAGGAGGCCTGCTGCCATCAGGACAACCAACCCCAGAGGTCTGCTACTACCAGGGACAACTGGACCAGTCAACACCAGAGACAATGAGATGGCTAAAGGCACACTCAAGAACACAATCAACAAAAGCCAGTGAAATCTGAGACCATCAGAACCAAGTTCTCCTACTACAGCAAGCCTTAAATATCCTAAAACACCTGAAGAAGACTATGACTTTAAATTGCATTGTATGAAGATGTTAAAGGCCTTTAAAAAGGAAATAAATAAGTACCTTAAAGAAATACAGGAAAATACAATCAAACAGGAAGAAACATTAAAGAGAAAACAAATAAATCCCTTAAAGAAATACAGGAAAATACATTGAAACAGTGAAGGAAATGAATAAAACTGTTCAAGACCTGAAAATGGAAATAGAAGCAATAAAGAAAACACAAATGGTGGCAGCCCTAGAGATGGAAAACTGAGGAAGGAGAACAGGAACTACAGACACAAGGATCACTAAAAGAATACAAGAGATGGAAAAGAGAATCTCAGGTTTAGAAGATACAGTAGAAGAAGTTGATACATGAAACCAAGTCTAAAATGCTTGTAATGCAAAACATCTATGAAATTTGGGACACTATGAAAATACCAAACCTAAGAATAATAGGAATAGAAGAAGGTGAAGAATCTAAGTTCAAAGGCCCTGAAAATTTATTCAATAAAATCATAGAAGAAAACTTCTCTCCACTAAAGTAAGTGATAGCTATAAATATATTAGAAGCTTACAGAATACCAAATAGATTGGACCAGAAAAGAAAATCATCCCACCATATAATAATCAAAACAAAGAATGCATATTAAAGCTGTAAAAGAAAAAGGCCAAGCGATATATAAAGGCAGACCTATCAGCATTAAATTCTCAACAGAAACTCTAAAAGCCAAAAGGTCTTAGACAGTTGTCATGCAAACACTAAATAACCACAGATGTCAGGCCAGACTACTATACCCAGCAAAACTTTTAATCACCATAGATGGAGAAACCAAGATAGTCCATAACAAAACCAAATTTAAACAATATTTTTCTACTAATTCAGTTCTACAGAGGATACTAGAAGAAAACTCAAAAACAAGGAGAATAAGTACACCTAAGAAAACAAACACAATTAATCATCTCAGAGAAAAGTCAGAAGAGAAATACACACACAGAGAGAGAGAAAGAGAGAGAGAGAGAGAGCGAGAGAGAGAGAGAGAGACTCACACACACCATCAGCACTACTGCCAATATCAGGAACTAACAATCATTGGTCATTAATATCTCTCAACACCAATGGACTCAATCTACCAATAAAAAGACACAGGCTAACAGACTATATGCATAAACATGATTCATCACTCTATTTCATACAAAAATAAACATACTTCAGCAACAAAGATAGACACAACCGCAGAGTAAAGGGCTAGAAAAAGATTTTCCAATCAAACAGATACAAGAAACAAGTTAGAGAAACCACTCTAATAATATCTAATTAAATAGACTTTCAGCCAAAAGTAATTGTACTGCCTGGTTTTGTGTGTCAACTTGACAAAAGCTGGAGTTATCACAGAGAAGGAGCTTCAGTTGAGAAAATGCCTCCATGAGATCCAGCTGTAAGGCATTTTCTCAATTAGTGATCAAGGGAGGAGGGCTCCTTGTGGGTGGTACAATCCCTGGGCTGGTAGTCCTGGGTTCTATAAGAAAGCAGACTGAGCAAGCCAGGAGAAGCAAGCCAGTAAGGAACATTCCTCCATGGCCTCTGCATAAGCTCCTGCTTCCTGACATGCTTAGTTCCAGTCGTGACTTTCTTTAGTGATGAACAGCAATGTGGAAGTGTAAGCTGAATAAACCCTTTCCTCCCCAACTTGCTTCTTGGTCATGATGTTTGTGCAGGAACAGAAACTCTGACTAAGACAGTAATCAAAAGAGATGGGAAAGGAAACTTTATACTCATCAAAGGAAAAATACACCAAGATGATGCCTCAATTCTGAACATCTATGCCACAATGCAAAGGCACCCACATTTGTAAAAGAAACATTACTAAAACTTAAATCACACATCAAGACCCACTCAATAATAGTGGGGGACTTCAACATCCCACTATGACCAATGGACAACTCATCAAAAGAGAAACTAAACAGAAATATTGAAACTAGCAGATGTTATGAACCAAATGAACGTAACAGATATCTACAGAACATTTTGCCCCAAAACAAAAGATAACTTCATCTCAGCACCTCACTAAACTTTCCCCCAAACTGACCATATAATCAGTCACAAAGTAAGCCTCAACAAATACAAAAGATTTAAATAACTCCTTGCATCATATCAGATCACCACGGATTAAAACTGGACTTAAACAACAACAGAAACACCAGGAAGTCCATATATTTATAGAAACTGAATAACTCTATTCTCAATGACCACTGGCTCAAAGAAGAAATAAAGAAAAAAGAAATCAAAGACTTTCTAGAATTCAATGAAAATGAAGACACAACATGCTCAAACTTATGGAACACAATGAAATCAGCGCTAAGAGGAAAGTTCATAGCACCAAGTGCCTTCATAAATTGGCAAGATCTCATAATAACAACTTAACAGCACACCTGAAAGCTCTAAACAAAAAGAAACAAACACATCCAACATGAGTAGACAGCTGGAAACTATAAAGCTCAATGGCTGAAATCAGTCAAATCTAAACAAAGAGAACAATTCAAAGAATCAACAAAACCAAAAGCTGGTTCTTTGAGAAAATCAACAAGATAGACAAACCCTTAGCCAATCTAACTAAAAGGCAGGGAGACAATATCCAAATTAACAAAATCAGAAATGAAAAGGGAAACATAACAACAGAAACTAAAGAAATTTTAAAAAAATCATTACATCTTACTTCAAATGCCTTTACTAAACAAAATTGAAAAATGTAATGAAATGGATGATTTTCTAGCCATATACCATTTACCAAAGATAAATTAAGGTCAGGTAAACTATCTAAACAGTCTTATAACTCTTAAGGAAATAGAAGCAGTAATTAAAAATCTCCTAATAAAAAAATAGCTTAGGACCAGAGTGTGTTAGCTCAAAATTCTAACAAACATTTTAAGAAGAGCTAATACCAATACTTTTTAAACTATTCCACAAAATCAAATCAGAAGGAACACTGCCAAACTCATTCTATGAGGTCACAGTCACCGTGTTACCTAAACCACACAAAGACTCAACAAAGAAAAAGAATTTCAGACCAATTTCTCTTATGAACATCAATGTGAAAATACTCAATAAATCATTTGCAAACTGAATCCAAGAAAACTTCAAAAACATCATTCACCATGTTCAGGTATGCTTTGTTCAGGGATGCCAGGATGGTTCAATATACAAAAATCTATCAACATAATCTGCCATATAAACCAACTTAAAGAAAAAAAAAATCACATGATCATTTTTTGGATGTTGAAAAAAAACCTTTGACAAAATCCAACATCCCATAATATTAAAACTCTTAGACAGATCGGGGATACAAGATACATTTCAAAACTAAACATAATTAAAACAATATATAG
The DNA here is from genome assembly GCA_019843965.1 of Rhynchomys soricoides. Lineage (NCBI taxonomy): Eukaryota > Metazoa > Chordata > Mammalia > Rodentia > Muridae > Rhynchomys > Rhynchomys soricoides. Next base: position 627,974 of record JADRCH010000245.1, read on the forward strand.
CAAGCCAATACCCAATATCAAATTAAATGGACAGAAACTTAACGCAATTCCACTAAAATCAGTGACATGAAAAAGTTGCCCATTCTCTATCTATTCAATATAGTACTCGAAGTTCTAACTAGAGCAACAAGACAACAAAAGTAGAATAAAAGAATATGAATTGGGAAGGAAGAGCTCAAAGTATCACCCCTCTCAGATGATATGATAGTATACATAAGCAACCCCCAAAATTCTACCAGAGAACTCCTCCAGCTGATAAACACCTTCAGCAAAGTGGCAGGATACAAAATCATCTAAAAGAAATTAGTGGCCCTCCTTACCTGAATAATAAACAGATCAAGAAAGAAATTGGGGAGATAACATCTTTTACAACAGCCAGAAATAATATCAAATATTTTGGTGTAACTCAAACCAAAAAAGTTAAAGGCCTGTATGACAAGAACTTTGAGTCCCTGAAGAAAGCAATTAAAGAAAATATCAGAAGATGAAAAGTCCTCCCATGCTCATGGATCACTATGACTAACATGGTGAAAATGGCCATTTTACCAAAAGCAATCTACAGATTCAATGTAATTCCAATCAAAATACCAACACAATTTTTAGAGACGTTGAAAGAGCAATTCTCAACTTCATGTAGAAAAATAAAAAAACAGCATAGCTAAAACAATCCTGAACAATGGAGAAACTGCTGGAGGAATCATTGTCCTTGATCTCAAGCTGTACTTCAGAGCAATAGCAGTAAGAACTGCATGGTATTGATAAAGACAAGGCAGGTTAATCAATGGAATTGAATCAAAGAACCAGAAATAAATACATACACACACACACACACACACACACACACACACACACACACATACAAACACACCTGTGGACACTTGATCTTTGACAAAGAAGCCAAAACTATACAATGGAAAAAAAGAAAGGATTTTTAACAAATAGTGCTGGTCTAGTTGGATGTCTGCATGTAGAAGAATGAGAATAGATCCATATTTATTACTCTGTACAAACTCAAGTCCAAGTGGATCAAAGTAAAATGGAATATATTAAATCTAGTAGAAAAGAACGTGGAAAACACCCATTGATTGCATTGGTACAGGAGACAATTTCCTGAACACAACACCAATGGCTCAGGCACTAAGATCAACAATTGATAAGTAGGACCTCATGAAACTGAAAAGCTTCTGTAAAGCAAAGGACACTGTAAATAGGACAAAACAGGAGGTTACAGATTAGTAAAAGATCTTTACTAACCCTACTTCTGACAGAGGGCTAATATCCAAAATATATAAAGAACTCAAGAAGGTAGACAGCAACAAATCAAATAACCCAATTCAAAAAAAAAAAATGGTTACAGATCTAAACAGAGAATTCTCAACAGAAGAATCTCAGATAGCTGAGAAGCACTTAAAGAAATATTAATGTCCTTAGCCATAAAGGAAATAGAAAACAAAATAAATCTGACATTCCATTCTATACAGAGAGCAAAAACTGAAGAAACAGCATGGGGCAAGGATGTGGAGCAATGAGGACACAACTCCATTTCTGGTGGGAATGCAAACTTGTACAACCACTCTGGAAATAAATTTTGCAGTTTCTTAGAAAATTGGGAATAGTTCTACCTGATGATCCAGCTATACCACTCCTTGGAATAGACCCAAAAGATTCTCCACCATATTCCAAAGAAACATGCTCCACAATGTTCATAGCAGTTTTATTCATAATATCCAGAAAATGGAAACAACACAGATGACCCTCAACTGAAGAATAGATACAGAATATATGGAAGGGTGAGGGACTGTGTGAGGGGAAGCAATCAGAATGTACAATGAATAAATTAATTAATTAATTAATGGAAACATAAAGGTAATGTAAAACAAAACAAACTAACAAAAACCTGGGTCCTCAGGTATTTTCTGTTTTTGCATTTTGAGACTAGGTCTCTTGTAGCCTAAGCTGGCCTAGAACTTACAATGTAGACAATAACGATCTTAAACCTATGCCTTCATCTCCTAGGGTTAGTATTATAGGATTGCACCAGCATACCCAGTTTATATGCAGTAACAGGGATTGAACACAGGCATCCTACATGCTGTGAAGTGCTCTACCAGCTAAGCCATGTTGTCTGTCCCTCTTACTATTTTCTTAACCCCATTATGAGCTTGGAAATTCAGCATTTCTTGTAATTTTGGGGATTTTTCCTCCAAAAAAAAATCAAGGCATAATAATATATTATAGATTGCAATTTTATTTCTGATTGTATATTTCTGCTGCCCTCAGTAAGTCTTTAATTTTATCCTTAACAACACCCTTTATAGAAAGACTTGGTCTGCTTGTTTTCATTTACTCAACATTCTATTAGACTACTCTTCATTATGGGTTTTATTTACTTTATTGTAATCATTTTTAGTGTTGCTCTACCCACTTATTTATTTCCCAGAGAGAACATAACCTGGCACAGGTTAAATTTGCTGCAGCCTAAATCTTACCAAATACATTGAACAAACTCCTGAGATCTGAATGGCTAGCACAGTTGGAAATGCAATCTTTCCATAATTGATAGGGCACTCATTGTCTGACTCTCCACTCTTTCCTTGTAGCTTTTCCTCTGTCTCTCCAAGGCAAACTATTCAAACATTCTCAATTCCACTCATATTCCTACTGAATAATATTACCCAACAGTCTCTGCTGTTTTGTTTGGACAGTGTGAAACTGTAAATGGATAATGTTATAGTTGCTTATGACTATAAGAAGTAACCAAAATAATGATATTTAGTATCACTATATTCTTCAACCTTCCTATTATCATGTAATTTAATGCCCACTTTACAATGTAATTGTGCTAGGTATTATAATAGCTTTTGACAGATAAGGTTGTTTATGGCATACCCTGTGATATATTTTGGAGAAAAAATTAGAAAACATACATGTGAAGTCTTTTATAAGATTTTATATTACATCCGGGGAGCTCAAAAGAGACTTCATCTCCCATGAATATGCCATTCACAATAAATGCCATTTGAGACACAAGCATATTTGACATATATGTCTTCATACTAAAACTCCAGAACTATGAACAAAGTAAAACACATGTTTTAAACTTTAATCTGATAGTTATATGTTATATAATTAGAAGCCATGTACCTTGAAAATTATTTTTATACTTAATTAAGAAATATATTTGTGCTAAAGTTTTATTATTAATCCTGTAATATGAAAATTAATCAACACTTTCATCTGAGGAAAAAAAACCTATATCTCAGAGGTAAAGTAGTTACAACATAGAATTAAGGGAGGTAAAACTTTTCATCCTACTGAAAATCTTAAGCCCAGGAAGAAAAATATTCAATAGCTTCAGAATTTCCTGAAACTGACTAGTTCATTAGACCCCTCTCTCCGTTAGCATATAAGCCATATGCCTGCCTCTGTGTATCCAACAAGTGTTAACCATTCTGGTTTTCCTGAAATAGTGTACTAGTTTTCATTAAAATTAATTAATATGTCCATTACTTCTAATATGCCTCATTCTATAGAGTATATATTTAAGGCAGATTCTCTGAAACACATTCCTACTGGAATTACTATGAGTTAGAATTACTGTGATTTAAAATAGATTTCAAGAATATATGTCTCTTGTTTTACAGAAACTTTTACTCCCAAATTGTTAAACCTTAAGTTTCTAGGAAGCAACACATTACTCAATTTTATGAATTTTAATTCCCACACATGTAATTGAAATCTTGTGATGCAAAGAGCTCAATTCTTTACTTATTTTAATTGACCAATCCTCCTTTAAGTGGACACATGCTGTTATAAATACACATTTCCCCTTTCAAACAGAATGGTATTAAGTTATAAACATATAACTTACATTTATAAATGTCTGTCTACATTGGTTGACTCTGATTGATTTATAACTTGGTTGTTGTAAGTCATGCTGAAAATATCATGGAAATATGTATTTTCTTTAAGAGACTGAGTTTATTTTCTTTAAAGATATACTCAGAAATGCTTTTGGTAAGTCAAACAGTAGAGAGATTTTAACTTACAAAGTAACAATACTTTTAAAGATAGCAGCAATTATGTTCCTAACAGTCTTGTATAATACTTATCTGTTTCCCATATCCTAGCTAATATCAATTCTCATTTAGTTTTGATAAAAGTCTTTTAAAAGGTATGGGAAAATATCTTACTGTAGTTTGACATGTATTCTCTAATCAGTATACATAATCATGGGCTTTGCCACCCATGCCCAAGTTTCCTGAAATAACAATTCTGAGATTGAATTATATATGAATAATTGCTTAGGTCCTAAGTGTGGGCCTGTTCCCTGGTTAGTTCATAATTTGATTAGCCAATTGTTCTATTATTCTATATTCTATATTCTATTAAGCCATATTCTACATGGCTTGCTACCGCTCCTCAGAGTTCATGCTACCATCTTCCTCAGAGTTCCAGGGTAAATCTTCCATGCCTTCAACTCCATCCCAGAATCCTCTATCCCAGAATTTTCACCTCCCTATTTCCTGCCTAAGCTCAAAAGCCAATGGCTTTTTATTTTCAAATGATACTTCCATACAGTACATAAAACTTCTCTCTAAATCTCCCCCTTTTAGTCCAATAAAAGATTCTTTTATATTAGTAAACTATATAATAATAATAATAATAATAATAATAATAATAATAATAAAAAAAGTAATAATAACTTGAAAATTTATCATGTAAAATTACATTCACAATATGGCAACTTTACTATCTATCATCTTAGTGAGTTCAAAGTTCTGTGTCTAAATCATTTTCTATCACAACTTGTATTCATCAACCTAAACGAGTATCTTTTTAGACTTTAAAACATTTTCTTGAATCCTAAACAACTTAAGCTTAATTGTAAATCTATAACTATCTAGTCTTTAACTGCATCAGATACCTGAGAAGGAATAAGTAATGTCTGAGTATTCAGGAAGTGTAGACAAGCAGATTCCAAATCTATAGAAATGACAGAGAAAATTGGCTGCCTGGAATTTTGGTTAGTCAAAATTTCTCTGTGTCTTTGGAGCATCCATCTTCAGACTTCTGGTTCAAAATATCTAACAGATTTTTTTTGTGAAGCAGGAAATATGAAGTACTGCTGACCTTGTCTTTGCAAAGTTTGGCAATCAACTTCCTTATATCTTGTTTGTCCAGTTTAGAAAGCATACTGTCAGTAGCTGAGGCAAAGGCAGTTTCTTGCTCAGTGGCTGGCTTGCCACTTTTGAAGCAAACTCCATAAGGAGGTTCTTTAATGCTCATCATCTTCTTTGAAGTAGAATGGGTGTGCTGCCAGGAGCAGGAGCAAACCTGTCTCAGTGTCAAAAAAAATCATTTAATAATAAAACATCTTTAATTGCCATATTCTGTAGCTCTATGGGGTTTTTGAAAACATCTATCTACCTATAGAATATCTGAATTGTTTGTTTCTACTGACTTACTATCAGTTTAACTTTGGAAACATATTCTGTAATAAACTAATATAGTATCTAATATGACCTTGAGTTTGACTGACTACTAACTTGCATTTTTAAATTAAACTAAGAAGTTTGTAATAGTAGCTTTCAAACGGACTAGACCATAACACTGCAATACTAAGAATTACATAGCTACAATACCTTAAAAAGATTTGATGCATAGTATGTTCTTGCCAAATATAATTTAAATTTTGTATAAAAATACAAACATCTGTACAAATGTAACCAAACATAATCTTAATTTTGTATCAATATACTAAGATTCATACAAATGTAATTTTTTTGCTAGTAATATCTCTGTAGTTTAAGAGTAGATTCAATAATCTACCCTTTATTCTATTATTTCTATTTTATTCCTATACCCCCTTTTTCTTTTCATCCCTTCTCCTTATGTCCCCTAACACTAGATAGGAAAGCAAGTAAAATATAGAAAAGAAAAAGAAAACAGTGAATTTCTGAATCCGACCTCTCTCATTTTGTTTCCTCCCTATCCAAGACCATAACAACCTATTACCAACACCCCACCCCCCTTAAATGAAGACAATTATTCGTCATCCATTGAATAACCAAAAACCATCCATCTGACCTCTTGGGAATGGAGGTATTGCTGTCTTAAAATCGCCTTTTGTGGTCTGGAGGCATTATTTTCCTTTTTTAGGGACCCTAAGAAAATTGGGATATCGATCAGTCTTAAGAAAGCTAATTATAGCATTTGCTGTCCAGTCTCGGCATGTTGAGAAAGTTCAGGGCTTAACTGAAATCCTGAATGGAACGATCTGTGATGCAGGATGATCTAGCTAGCTCTTTTTAAGTTGTCCCAGAGGCAGATTTGTGAGAAAGCAGCATTGAAGCAGTCTGAGGTAGGACCAAGCAGGATGCTGGCATAAATATGTCTCTGCATCTCAACATCCTTGCCAGTATCCCTGATGGGGAATCTTGTCAAGGTTGCATTGGCCTCATTTGTCTGTAAACATAAACTTTCACAAGTAATATACATTTCTGCAAGAACATAAGGATGCAACACACAATGTGCAAAATTTAGTTAAAGATGATTCCCTGCTTTCTGTTTGAACAGGTAAGGCACCTGTATTTACAAGTTTGTTTAAATTGTATAACCAAACTGTAATATAAGTCTTTATTATGCCATGTATGACAAGTCCTGAGAGTTTTGTAGCCAGCAAGATGTATTGGGTATGTATAGCTGAAGTTTTGACTGGAGACATTTTCATGTTTTAGCCTGTCTCAGAGATGTTCCCAAGTAGAGGGATCAGCAGTATGTCTTACCTGTTGTTGTTTTTGATTTTCTTGACTTTATTTTTGCTGTGTGCAGCCAAGGTCTTCAGTAGGTCTCCCCCTGTTCAATCTGATTCTTATCAATTTGGAAAGAATCTGCAACTTTTCTTCTCCCATAGAAACAAATACAAAGCCCAGAGTAACATAGTTCCTTCTCTCCATTTTGAAGTTAGGACATCTTTAATATAAGCAGGCTGATTTAGTTCAGCAATTTTTTTCCCATAATCCAATGCCCCTTAGCAGCTGTTGTTTTTTATTCATTAGTATTCACAAAGCTCAAAGTCAATAAAGCATCATTCAAACTTTCTTTGGGATATTCCGTATCCCCTTTTGTTGTATGAACATTTTCTGTAACATCCTATTAGACCTTTCCATAATTGCTTGACCTGTAGGATTTTAAGATATATCCATAACATTTTCTGTATCTTAATGTCTAATGAATACACACGCCAAAGCACCATCAGCATCAATCTATTAAGGCATTCCCAGGATAGCTGTCATCTCTAATAAATGTTCAATCTCAGCCTTTTAAGAACTTATGGCAAAAGTACACTGAAATCCTGAATGAGAACCTACTGCATGATGCATTAGAAAGTGTACATATTTAATTCTCCAAATTCTACAAAATAAAACACACAATCTATTGTATGACATTGTATCACATCTAAGGTATCACATCATTGAATAGAATCAGGATTCTTAACTCATATTTCATCTCTAAGGGCTGCAATTCTAATTTCTTAAGCTTATGTGGATTTTTCTCATCTGGACCTACCTTTTATGTTGTTGTAGGTTCCAGATTGGATTCTTCTGAAAGTTTCTTATTCAGATTTAAAGAGTCATCCAACTTCTGTTCTAAGGCCTCCAATCTAACCTTTTTTTTTTTCAGTCCTTTTCTTATCTAAGTCTGTTTCATTTTGATCTTTCTTAAAGAGAATATATAAAATTTTAATTGCTACCGAACATGTAATTATTGGTGTCTTGATAAGCAAAACAAAATCATATGGGATCATTGTGTCATTGTGTTTTTCTCTACTTTTAACGCAGGAAATGTTTTCCCTTTTAATCTCTCTCTCTCTCTCTCTCTCTCTCTCTCTCTCTCTCTCTCTCTCTCTCCCCCTTTCTCTCAGGACTTCCCAAGAATCTTAATGAGTCTGTTGAATTTTCAGCTTTTCCCTGCTGCTTCGATGTGTCTATGGTGGCTAACCTTGTCCCCTTAGCTCAGACTAACAGGCTACTGTTGTCAGTTCTTGGGCTTTAGCCTCGATATTTGCCCCCCTCTGACTTCTGCCCACTCTGGGAAGGTGGCTCTGGACATGCCTCTGTACATTCTTCCCCCTTCTTGTCTCTGGGTTATACCTAGCCTAGGCTGTTTCTCACAGGCCCAGGCTGCTCAGTCACTCTGCCACACCTGACAAGTACACTAAAGCTCCAACACAAGAGAGACCTAGAGCCACTCCCTTCCCACCAGCCCAGCTGGGTTACTCGGAGAACCTCCTCTTAAAGACCTGTGATGTGCGCTGAGGTTTTTGATTCTTTCTGTCTAAAAGGAAACACCTTCCCTCCTGACTAGGAAACTGCATCTGTCTCCGGTGTCTGGAACTTTTGGCGTAATGCCTGCATCTTTTGTTGTAAGCTTCCATTCTATGCCCGAGGGTGGATGCCATCTGTGACAACAGGCTTTACCACCCACGTCCAAGTCCCCTGAAATAGCAATTCTAAGACTGAATTATATATGAATAAACGCTTAGGCCATAAGCCTGAACCTATTTCCTGACTAGCTCATAACTCAATTACCTGTTTGTTTTATTCTAAGTGCCACATGGCCTTGTTACCTCTACTCAGAGTTCCTGTGGCCATCTTCCTCAGAGTTCTGGGGCAAATCTCCTGCTTCTCCAACTCTGCCATGGAATCCTTTCTCTTATCTCAGAACTTCGACCTCTCTACTTCCTGCTTAAGCACATAGGACAATAGCCTTTTATTGACAGGTGAAGCTTCTACACATTGCATAGAAGATTCCATAGACAACTACAAATTCTGAACATTTTATTCCTCTATCTTTTGGCCATTCGCAGAATTTCTTAGTGTCTATTGTGGAACATTGACCATTTTTGCTAAGTTACTTAATTTGTTACTAATAACTTGTATGAATTCAAATATTTTCAGTCTTAATCCTTATATTTGAGCAACGGTATATTTTTAGTTGAGTTAAAGATGCCACACCAAACCAAAACATTACACAATATTTAGTGTTCTTATCAATATGAACAATATTTATCAATATTTTTAAAATATGAATACCACAAATTATTTAAGTGATATTTAGCTAGTAAAAATTATACCTTCTTAGTTTCTCATTCAGAACTCTGATATAAGTAGTTTATAATTAATTATCTATGACAAAAATATAACTAATCTTAGACTTACTACTGTTAAATGTTACTTGAAATATTAAAATCCTTATATATGGCATAGTGCCACAAGTGAATAATCCCAGTACTTTGAAGACCTCGAGGCAGGAAGATCAGGGTGTCAACTCATTCTTAGATACATAAAAAATTCAAGTACAGTCCAGTACAAACTATGTGAATGAAAAACAACCAAAAATACACCACCACCACCAACAACAACCAAAAAAATACTTGATAAGACAATAGTAGAACCATACATATTTTAGTATTATATTTGTAATTGTATTTGCAATTTGTATTTGCAAATTGCTAATTTGAAATTTGAAAACTTGAAAATTGCTACTAGGGATAAGTTTAGAGAAGTGAATATTCATGTTAATTTCTATATAAAAATGTCTAAATGTACAGAATATTTATTCTTAGATTTTGCCATATGTGTCCAATTATTGAGATTTCCAATGTTCTATAGATTAATAGAAAACTTGTCCTTTACTTTATTATTTTGTTTAGCATCTTTAATTGGATTTCTTTCTGAGAATACATAGTAACATGAAAGTGATTTTTTAATGATATAATTGTTCTAAAATAACATGTAATATTCTGTCTACAACCAAGAATATAATTTTTCATAAGTAGTGGACTAAAGAAATATTGTCATTGAATTAAGAAAATACCTGATATCTATAAGAAAAGCAATATGATAGAAGCCATTTATTAATGTACAATGTACATGTACAATTTGACAATCTGTTATTAACATTATGTGACCTGGAATAGTTTTCTAATACAACGGATTTAGGTATTATTTGAGGAAAAATTGATTTATTTTTGGCCATTATATTGAAAATTTTGTTTTTGTTTTGTTTAGTTTAGTTTTTGTATCTTTTTTTGAAATGTGTACTTCTCAGGTTCTGCTAAACTATTTATATATACTTCTATAAAAACTTCTCTCTTTAGTAAGATCAAGAAAAATAATAAAATACAAGCTGTCAAGGTGGGTCAGTGGGTAAGAGTCCTAGTTGTAAATATGATGACCTGAGTTTATATTCTAAAACTCATTTTAAAAAGCATGACATGGTAGGTTAATTCCTATTACTTCTATACAGAGATGTGATAATCAAAGGGAGGATACTGGAAACCATTGGACATATAGCCCAACATACACAGAGAAACCAACAGAGATAGTATACATTAAACTAGGTCAAAGGGGTCTTTTCATACACACACACATGCCTTGCCAGAACTTGCACTCATATACTCATAGGAGTGAACATGTACGTATGCATGTATATTCATATGTGTGAACACTGTAATTCACATAGAAAGATAGGTAAGAAAATAAATACAATTAAAACTGTAGTTTTTGATCATCCAATAAAGTTCATAAAATATTAAAATTTGATATGCACTCAACTTAAACATTTGCATATGCAGCTACATTTTTGAACTGCTCTATATGTTGCAATTACATCATACTATATTAGGGCAATTAAACAAAAAAGAGAATTTAAAATTTTTTAACTCAATAATTTTATACGTATCCAGATGCCAAGTCCTGACATGCAGAAGGGATAGCATGACACAGCTTCTGCCTCTGGAGCAGAACTAGCAGAGAATGGGCCTCCATGAGTGCTGATGGTTTCTAGGCATAAGGCTTGTTTGTTCAATGTACATAATTAACTTTTCCTCCTTTGGAAAATATGATTCCTGCCAAAGTTATCAAGAAATGTTCTCCCTGACAAGGTTAATGACTCCATGAAAATTAAAAGTAGCATGAGTCTGGCAAGCAAGGGTGTGTCTCAGCAAAATGGTAAATGCTGTGACCTTCAGGACAACCTGTAAAGCTGTGGGAAAGAACTCTGAAAACATGAGTTCAAGAATGTGTAATTTCTCAACTACACAAAATATAAGGATACAATATGACTTGTATGAGGGTCAGCATGGACCTCAAAGAACAGAAGCAGCTGCATTATGAGCCAGCTTCTCAAAAAGATATTAAGGAAGGAGATCAAGAGATGGTCACAGGGAAAGATCCCACCTAGCTAGGATTGTTGTTTGTGCTTACAAAGGCAGGCAGATTCCTGAGTTCAAAGACAGCCTGGGACAGAACTAGTTTAGGTTCAGGTGGGGTAGGAATGGTGATCTCAGAGCCATATCCTACCCAGTTAGCTTATTGTCTGTGTTTATAAAGGCCAACAGACCTCTGAATTTATTGCTATGTTAAAATGATGTCTTGCTGTCTTTCCTGAGAATCAAGTGGCTAAGGTTATAAAATACTGATACATGGGATAATCAAAAGGGAACTTGGGTGGAGGATTCAATTGATATACAAATAAAAGACTGTGCTTTGGTCTGCAAAAGCTGAGCAGTCTGGAGATCTCTGGAGAGCTGTCTCAAGGAGAACACAAGGCAGTAAGCTTGTACCCAAGATTGAGTTCAAGTCATTCTTTCACCAATCCCAAACATGCCTTCCTCAGACTATTTAGCCTTGATTTAGATTCCTTAATCTAGAATCCTGTATTGTCTCACAAATTGTACTTTTTGTTACAAAATCTAAAACAGAGCTCTACAAACCTTATGAGAAACTGAATTAAGAAGTAACTAAATGATTTTTTTTTAAAAAAAAGTTTATTTAGGCTGTTAAGAGGTACAACACAAAAGACAAATTTCAGATAGGCTGACATAGCATTTGGCTGTTAAAGATTTCAAGATAAATTTAAAGGTGAAAAGAGAGAGAAAAATTGTAATCATTGTTTATGTAGATCCACTTAGGTGGATGGAGCTGTGGCAAAGGTTATCTTCTAACAAAAAGACACTTTAGTTTAAAGAATGTATGTAAAGGAGCATTTGAAAGGGAGGACAAAAAAGAACTAAGATAGCTTGGGAAGAGAAAAGGAATTAGGGTGTAGGATGCCCATGGTGGCACTGGACAGTTGTCCTTAATGAAAAGCATATGCAGAGGTTAGGCACTGTCCCCAGTTGAGGGATGAGGTCACCCACCCATCTCAAAAATATTAACCCAGAATTGCTCTGGTCGAAAGGAAATATATTGACAATGAGTGGAGTAGAGACTGAAGGAAAAGCCATTCAGAGACTGCCCCACCTGGGCATCCATCCTATGTGCAGACACCAAACCCAGACACTATTGTGGAAGCCAGGAAGTGCTTGCTAACAAGGAGCCTGATAAAGTTGTCTCCTGAGAGGATCTGCTGGAGCCTGAGCAATACAGATGCAGATGCTTGCAGCCAACCATCAGAATGAGCATGGAGACCCCGATGGAGGAGTTAGGAAAGGACTGAGGGAGCTGAAAGTATTTGCAACCCCATAGGAAGAACAACAATATCATCAACCAGATCCCCCAAAGCTCCTAGGGACTCAACCACCAACCAAAGAGTACATATGGAGAGACCGATAGCTCCAGCTGCATATGTAGCAGAGGATGGCCTTATCTGGCATCAATGGGAGGAGATGACCTTGGTTTTGTGAAGGTTCTATGCCCAACAATAAGGGAATGCTAGAGTGGTGAGGTGGGAGTGGGTGGGTGGGTGGGGGAAGCATCCTCATAGAAGCAGGGGGGAGGAGGAATGGGATAGGGGGGTTTGTGGAGGGGAAACTGGAAAGGGGGAAGGGAGATAACATTTGAAATGTAAATAAATAAAATAACCAATAAAAAAATAGAAAAGAAAATAAGAATTCTAGGTAAGTAAACTACAGACACTAACAGGATGTGCTTACTCAAGTTTATTTGGGATCCTGCCATTTTATACTCTGGGTTTAATATTGGCAGTTGACTCAGTCTGCCTATGTTCAAGAAATATTTAACAAAGGAGAATCAGTTACTGTAACAATGAGAAGTTGTTTAACAATGATTAAAAATTACCCGTGAAAGTGAAGTCTCAGAGTTTTGAGGGAATTAAGTTCCTAGAAGAAAGGAAGAAGTCTAAGTAGGGAAAGTGTGATGATGTAATTTAATATTAACCTTAGCAATTTAAATTTCATTAATTCATGGCATTCTCACTTTTAATTCACACAGGTACTGTTTTCATTACAAAATGCCATAGCAGGTTTTACAATTAACATATAGTCCAGATTACCTACTACAGCATGGCATGTTATGCCTACCTGTCGCTTGTCATGTCATCTTACCTCACTTATGATTTCGAAGGTAGCAAATAGTACTGGCATTTTAAAAGGCCACATTTATCTCACTGAGAAAGAGATCATGGTGACTCTCAACTTCTACAATAGCTTCAAAAATAATTGCATATCTAAAAGTAAGCCGAAACAATCAGGTGAAAGATCTTTACAGTTTGGATGCAAATGCTTTGGCAATTTTTTGTAAAATTAATTTGACTTTTTAAGTACTTCTTGGTTTTTATTTTCCAAGTAAACTGGGACTAAAATAGTGATGAAGAACTTAAAGATAATCATGTTTATTAAGGAAGAACAAAATACTAAGCCAGTGTGAATAAAAATGTGCTTATCAAAGTCTACTAGTATAAACATGACAAACACCTGTGGGTTCCATGTTATTAGCAAATACTAGCACAAGGTAAATGTCAGTACCTGGCAAGGTACAGAAGATGCCAAAGTGAAATTTCCCAACTCAATGGAATCATCATTCTTCAGTTCTACACAGAGCAAAATTTATGTTTTTTAGATTAATGGGTAACTTTTTCATAACTTCTCAAAGTATGTGAATATTTGTTTGAGAGATAAAGCATTTTTAAAATTCTTCAAATTGTCTTTGAAAAATAAGAAGACAATTTATTTTGTAGACTTATTTTTATGTGTAACTTTGTTTAGTCTAGAAATAACTCATTATTTGGTGAACCTCATTAATTTATCAATGAGCAATTTTAGTTGACTACTATTTGATTCACTCACAGACAATCAGATGGGTGGCATAAGAGGTTCACAGGATATTTAATCTATTTTAATTTTTTACCATCTTTTTGACCCATTACTGAAAGATGAAAATTAGACTGCATGCTACCAAAAAGAAGTTATTATTACCCAGCTATAAATCTTGCTACATACAACAGTGACTTGCCTGCAATAGTGGTACAAATGTTCCAAACACAAACAAACAAACAAACAAACAAACAATTTTTCTGTTGGACGGGAAATTTTTTTGTTTCTATGACCCAGAAACCATACCTGATACTGTTAAGGTGGCCAAGCACCTGAGTTAGGTAGATAGGTTCATTATGGGCTGGGGTGATGGGGGAACCTGATAGTATTATTCTGCTAAAGAAACATGACACATGTTCACATGTTGAAAGGCTCAAACATATCCCAATATCCCCTGAAAAATCTTGTGATTTCTATGGGTCAAAAGTGTTGACAGGAGTTAGTCAGGATCTCTCCTAAATGTGGGACATGGATGTATCACGGAAATGGCTGAAGTGAATCACACGTGAGGCTTGGCATTGGCCCTCAACTCTTAGGCAGCTAAAAGGACGTTTACCTGTACCTCTGATGGTGAAAGCCCCATGTTCTTGCTGCTGTTATTTAAGTTAAGCGTTTTCTCATCTACAGACAAATGAAAATTAGTAGGCAGTTTTCAAGGGTGATTTTCAGTAGCTTTGTTTCCTAGTTTGTAAATTTTACCCAGGCACAACCATTTAAGGGTATGGTTGCTCAATCTAGTAATCTATTTTAAATAAATAAAATATGCTGAAAGTGAATCAGTGTCTTTTCCATGATCAATAAAAAATGTTGTAGGTATGGATCTGGAGGTCACCTTCCAAGATTTCTAGGTTCTGTACCATAGAACAAAGAATTGAACCAGAGGCATATAATTAGTGGTAGAAATAGAGACTAATTATTAAGAGAACATTTCCAAGATAAGTAATGGGTCATAAAGCTAGAAAGATGAAAAGCTCAAAGGTCCTGAACCAGGTAAGTCCTAACCCTTTTCTGAGTCATTCACAAAGCACCCATCTTTATTGAATTTGTAATCTGTAGGCTCTTGTGTAACTTACTCAGGCCTTTACCTGTATCCTGGGTGGGGAACGATTTGGGTCTTTCTCTTTGTCCTTAGTTTCTTTCATATGTTAATTGAGATGATCCTTGGCTGGGGGGGGGCATTCATTCTCTACATTTGAAAATGAAAAGTCAACAGTTCATATAATTTAACCATCTCCTTGCTTTTTTGGTAAAGAAAGCTCTGGTGTTGAAAGTGAGCTGCTCTTTAAGAAGGTCCATAAGTCAAGGCGCTTGAGGGAAGCCCATAGCTAAAGGGGAACTAACTCCATCAGCAACCACATTCTCTATACCAGGTCTGAAGCACAGAAATTGGGAAAGAACAAATGCTGAAAGCAATTCAAACACTAGCTCATGGTTTTTAAAATTCTGAATTAGCTTATTAGATATGAATACATTTTCAGAAAATAAAATTTATTTTTTTTAATTTTTCTTTCTTTTTATATTACAGAGAGAGAGAGAGAAAGAGAGAGAGAGAGAGATACTTGTATTGGTGACTTGAAATAACACCTATTTTCTTTTGTTTAAGAATAAACAATATAAGTGATTTAAGATTATAATGGTTTTTGTCAGGATATTGGGAAGGAAATTATCTTCAATATCACATACTTCAGAAGGTTAAAGTTTCTTCATACTGAAAGAAAAGTAAGATAGACCTACAGTGCCATCTATCTATCTTTAATTTAAGTGTTGCTTTTCTATTATTTTATAATGGACTTCTTTCTTCCTTTCTTTTTTTAACAAATTTGAAATAATAGTTTACTATGAAAAATTTGTTTATTTTCTCTAACATCCTTATGAAAGTTTAAAAATCAATACAATATAACTTGTAAGGATTATTTTTCTTTTTGTCCTTTTGCAAAGCCATACTGAGCATTTGTAACATATTTTCTTGTATCTATTGAGGGAGTTCTGATGGGTATAACATAGAGATCTTATGTAAAGGTGTCTATTGGAATTCATGTATCATGGGTTTCTGCATCAGTGTTTTTACACCTCTCAAAAAAGCTACAATATCTCATGATAGCTAAATCAGGAGGAAAAAATTGTAGTGTGCATGTCTGTTAAAGATGGGCTGGGGCATCTTGGTTGTCACAGTCTTGAGCTCCTCAGCATTATATATAGACTGTGCATGGAACTCCACAGTGATCCAGTGATTCTGTGGTGAGACATGCTTCTCTTTGACCTACTTTCTTGTGTCTTTGCAGTGATGAAAGCTCGGCTTATTTTATGTGACAGCACTGAGACTCTGTCTAAGAATTTCAAAAGGTTATAGATGATTGGAGAGAGCAAATTTGAATATCTTACTGACCATAGGAAAGCATGTTAAAATAGTTAAATATAATAAATATTTCTTTCAACAATTTTGTCCAAGTCCTATGTAGCTTGCATGTTCCATTCAGTCTTTTCTTCTGTTTTCTATTTTTATGCATTATTCAGTTATTTCATGTTGTTGAAACTATACTCCAGGGTTTTTTTTTAACAATTAAAATTTTACAGAGCAAACTTTCCATCTCATATGAAAGTTATCTCCTGATGACTTATAACATACATATCAATATTTAATCATTAAAAATATTGCATATTATATAATTCTTTACAGATATCCTTGTTGAATAGTTTCTCCTCCAAGTGTAAAATGTTTACTTCCTGTATTTTCGCATTCTGCTTCTATAAGTACTTATAACGTTGTAAATTGCAACAATTTACAAGTAAATACATTCCTTTTCCTTAATGTTCATGCTTCTAGTATAATTTTGCTATTGTATCATTGTAAGCTTCAGATTTCTTTTTATAGTTTAAAATTTTCTCTATGTAGCTAATGTTTGTACTATTAAAATAAACATACACTGGGTCATCACCATCTCAAATTAGAAAACTAAGAATATTATCTATGGTGAAATTTGACTATTATTAGTTTGGCCCATTTATTTGACCCATTTTCTTATTCAGCTATTAAAATTTGACTGGCAAATTACTATTATGTCATATCAAAACAAAGACAAAATGGACTTTAAGTTTATATGTTCTTTGGGATAACCAAATATTCATTATTTGAAAACCAATTCTATCATAAAGCATTCAATACTTACAGAAGCATACAAAATAGTTTTCTTAATAAATCCTTCAACATTTGAAACTCACAGATTTTTTTTAAAAACATAATAAAATTTGAAATAATGTGATCACAGTACAATATCTTTACTTTTTTTCAATGAGATGAGGATGTGACTAAAGTCAATTTCTAAATGGCACATTTGTTAACCCAGCCATAAAGGTATTTTACAGAATTCAATCATGTTTATGGGAATGGAAAAGTAAAATATACGTAGAGAAAACAAACTTTTGAAAGCATTAGCTTTAAGTTAAACCAATGGTTTTAGACATTGAACACAACAGGATGAACTTCTATAGTGAAGTAAAAAACAAGGCATATTCCAAATGGTTTTCCTTGGCTCCTAATGAGTTGACAGATGTTACCAGCACTACTCATTTGAGTCTGTTTAAGAAGTCAGAGCTGAATTGGTAATGATTGAATAATTAGTTTCTGTGAAAAGCCTGCAGGAACATCCACAAATAACAATATTTTCAAGGAGCATGAGAAAACACAAATTTAGTACAAGCTGAGATAGAATTACTAACTTCTCTCACAGGACAACACTACATGTGGAGCACAAAAGAAGCTTAATTTGATGTCCCTCTTATTAAAAGGCTCTACCTATCCCTCTAGAGCAAGATCCAGTCCATTTAGAGCAGGCTGCTATCCTCTAGATCAGGTTCCTGGACTCAGGGGAGCTCAGGTACTCTAAACCTCTATTGTAATCTCTACACACATTTTTTTTTTATCTCAGGCCATAACAGATCTTCTCCACTGATATCTCCTTTGAAACTTTATAACTCCATTAATTTTTGAGTTTAGCATCCAATTATCTTGCTCAAGCAATGTTTGTTATCAATCAAAACGTTCCTCTGCCCTTCATACTTAATTTTCATTGTTTCTTAATTGCCTTCATTTTTTTCACTATCCCACTGAGGGCACGGATGCTGCTTAATGGTTCAATTGCCAGCCAGTTCAATTGCCCTTGTATGCACTGCTCAAGCTTTAAAAGACTTGTTTACTGAAAAGGACAGAATGACTCCTCCTCTGAAAAATTCTTCTGAATCAATGAGTGAATGTTCTAACAAACAGAGACATCTGAGACTCTTGGATGTCTCACCTCCTGCCTGACCTGGGTCTGCATTGCCAGAGATAAATCAACCCCTGAATCCAGTTGAATGTAGATGCTAATACCCAATTTGAAGCTACAGTTTTGTTGGAGTGATCACAATTTGAAAGGAAAGTATGTGGAAACACGATAAACCAGGAAATAACATAACTGGGAGGCATGGATGAAAGGGATGGAAGAGAGGCAGGGGTGAAGAGACACAGCCCATGCTGAAATGCAGGTTGTTTTTAATTAATTTATTTTTATTTTTAATATACTATTTGTTTATTTGGGGTTAGTACATTTTTTTAAAAAATTAAGCTATTTATTTACTTTACATCTTGATCACAGCTTCCACTCCTTGTCACCTACCCCACCCCTCCACCCTTCCTCTCCTTCTCCTCAGAAAAGAGGAGGCCTCTCATGGATATCAACCAGCCTTTGCATATCAAGTTGCAGTAAGACTAGGTGCATTTTCTATTTAGACTAGACAAGGCAGCCCAGTTAGGAGAAAGGGATCCAAAGGCAGGCAACAGAGTCAGAGACAGCCCCTTTTCCCACTGATTGGAGTCCCACTTGAAGACTAAGCTGTACAACTATTACATATGGGCAAGAGGGCCTAGGTACATCTCATGCAAGCTTTCCTGTTGGCAATTCAATCTCTGTGACTATCAATGGAACCAGGTTCATTGATTTTATAGGTTTTCTTGAATTCTCTGGCTCCTTCAATCCTTCCTCCGCCTCATCAATGGGATTCTCCAAGCTCTGCCTAACGCATGACTGTGGATCTCTGCAGCTGTTTCCATCAATTGCTGGGTAAAGACTCTGATGACAGTACTGCTAGGTTCCTGTCTCCACATATAGAAGAATATTGTTAATAGTTTTAGGAATGTGTCTTAGAGTTTTACTCTTGTGAACAGACACCATGACCAAGGCAACTTTTATAAGGACAACATTTAACTGGAGCTGGCATACAGGTTCAGATGTTGAGTCCATTATTATCAAGTCGGAGAACACGGAAACATCCAGGCAAGCATGGTGCAGGAGGAGTTGAGAGTTCTACATCTTCATCTGAAGACTGCTAGCAGAATACTGCTTCCAGGCAGCCAGGATGAGGGTATTAAGGCCCACTCCCATAGTGAACAGATATATTTGCTTATGTCTCTCATTGAACATACAACACAAAATGTTGTATCCTTAGGATATTTTCACTAGCGTCAAATTCAGTACAACCATGAAGATCATTTATCCACAGAAAGCATGTAAAATGGTTACAAACAATATTGTTCGAAATCTGTATATTCAGATAATTTAGAGTCAATTAACATTCATGTTAGCTGTTCATTAGTCTGTGGTGTGTGTGTGTGTGTGTGTGTGTATGAGTGATAGAGAAAGAAGCAAGAGAACACATATATACAAAATATGTAATGCTTCCTTAATTTTAATCTGTATAATTGATAATATGAATTAAATAAAATGACTCATGTTATCTAGATTAATGAATTTATTAGATAATGCAGATGAAAGTAGAATGTCTGTTAGTGTCATTTTTAAATTAAAAAATACATTCTAGATCAGTTTCTGAATTATAGAGAAACTGAGCCTGTAGTGTTGAAAGAATTTGCACACGCCTTTTGCTTATGGAACTGTCCCTAAGGTTAATGTTTTGAGCCATTAGTATGCTGTTTGTACTACGAACGCATGTAGACAGATTAAAATAACTCAACTGTGTGAGTGAAGGCTTAGTCTTAGTGCATTGTAGGCTTGTTTGTGGCATACAGGGTCCTGTATCTACCCCACTACCATATCACAAGACAGTTTCACCTTCTTGTCTCCCTCTGAACTCTTGGGGCCCATATTTGCACAGATCTGATTACTGTCTCCATAGCTCTGCTCACCTTCTCCATAAATGAAAACCTCCTGGAAAATGACAGCTTTAATCATCCATACATATTGAATTTGTCACTTTCCCCTGCTACAATCAGGTTTGATGACTTATGCCTGAAATCTTATCACTTGGGAGGTTGAGGGAGGAGGTTCAGGAGTTCCAGGTCACCCTCAGTGACCTACCTATTTCAACAGCAGCCTGGGATAAATAAGACCATGTTTCTAAAAGCATAAACTGTTTTCTTTCCGAAGCTGTTGGCATTTGCTCTTGCCTTTTCTTCTTAAATAGTACTTCAAATGCATTTAGTGTAAGCAGGATGAATAGTGATTGCTACTTTTTTATTTCTTATACTTAAATTTTTGTCGCTTTATCGATTTGACTTGCACTTCACAGTTAAAAGTCTGTTTCCTCTGATTTTACTTGGATGACTGTACTTGGCACCTGGCCAGGTCAGAAATTATTCCCCGAGATTCATAGTCACTTGAGGAGCAGGCTTATCTAAGATATTCTCCATTTCTGTGTCAGAGATCTTCCAGATTTTTGAGTTTTGACTAATTCTCAAATTTCTGTTTACATTTTAATTAAAGCCCTACTCTCCTTAACTGAGATCATCAGGTACGTTGCTTAGGCATGCTGACTTCTTTGGAACGACACTGAAATGTCCTATAAACCAGAAATCGTTCTCTTTTTCTCTGTTTCCCGTTTTCCATTACCACAGTCAGTAAAGCTTAAGAATTTTTCTTCCTTAAAGTCCACTAGAGAAATCAGAGCCTCTATATCCCAAAGCCTGCCATAAAACCTAGAAATATTCCATTAACCTTTTCTGTCTTACTTTTCTATGAAGCAGCAGATAATAATGAAATTGTCTGCTCTATCTTGTCAGATAGATTAAAAAAAAAGTCTCATTCCAAAAGCAGGCCATACTCAAGAGGAAACACTACAGTGGGCTGCCAGGAATAATCAGACCAGGCAGTCCTAGCCATTTCTCTAGAGCCTGACTTGCCCTGTGTTGTTCAATCTTAATTTTACACATTGTCCAGGTGCTTCCACCCCAGTGTCTTTGACTCTTGACTTATGCTGGTTGCTGGCTCTTATGCTACATAAATTTGATTAAATAAATCTATTTTGCTTTTCTTTTTCACTGTCAATCTACCTATGACTACAGAAGTGTCAGCGATGTCCCTTGCAGTGAGGAGTGCAGGATACATATTTTCTATTATATGTTGGCTTTTTTTTTTTTTTTTTAAGTCTTAAAATTTGGATCTATGTTATATCCCAGCTTGACCTTATGCATACTTTGTGTCTTTAGGCTTCATCCCTTTTATTTTTGCTTGCTATTATGTCAACAAATTATTTAGTGTTGAAAGTTAAATATGGTGTATA
The DNA here is from genome assembly GCA_019843965.1 of Rhynchomys soricoides. Taxonomy (NCBI): domain Eukaryota; kingdom Metazoa; phylum Chordata; class Mammalia; order Rodentia; family Muridae; genus Rhynchomys; species Rhynchomys soricoides. The sequence continues at coordinate 649,647 of JADRCH010000245.1, forward strand.
TGTAATGAGGACTGGGGGAATCAGGAGTGTCCAGGGAAGTTTCGAGCCACTTTGTCTAAGACTTGTACTATTAACATTTTCTATAGCATAGCTGGTAAATATTCTAGTTTTGTGTCACTTCCATTTGTTTCATTTTGTGCATTTCCCAAGAACATCTTGGATGGCCCCTGCTTGCAGCAGATCTCTGGTGCAGCCACTGATGGGAGCTCTGTTAAAGTCCTGGGGAGGAAAAACCTTGTGTATGCCCAAGATTAAATCTCGGTCTGCTTACCTGGCATATGCTCCCTATGGTCTATAGGTGTTTCTTTGCTCATTTCTACACGAAGCATCACTAGAAAGCAGAAACCCAAGCTGACAATACTTTTTCTAGGTCAGATAAAATTCATGGAAGTAGCTTCATTTGATGAGAAGCCTTCTTTACTTAGAATGCCCTTTGACATTTTTAAATTGCTTCTTTCCGGAGACTTCTGCTGGAGAGCCTATGTGTTTTTGCCTCATCTCTCATGTGTAAGAAACTTGTAAAGTTCTAGTAAAAGCCATGCAGTTTAAAGACTTTATGTAAGAGTGGCCCCAATATCTTGAGACAGTAGGCATTCAGCCCCAGCAATTGCTCACTCCTGCTTTAATTTAAATGTCCTGCCAGCTATGGCCACTATGCTTCTGCAGTTGCTGACCTGATCTCAGTAATGATGCTGCATTTGCTCCCCTTTCAATTGTCAGGATGGTGGATTTTTTCTATGACCTCAATTATCTGGTAAACTTTTCTTTTTTTTTTTTTTTTGGTTTGTTTCAGACAGGATTTCTCTGTATAGCCTGGGAACTCAGAAATCCACCTGCCTCTGCCTCCCAAGTGCTGGGATTAAAGGCGTGCACCACCACTGCCCGGCTATCTGGTAAATTTAAGAAAGGCAGATGGATCCTAGTTGGACATGAGTTTGTTTTAATTTGAATGCAATAGCAATAAATTCCTGTTTTAAAAATGTGTTTAAGTAGAAATCACACTGGATACAGTTTTCTTGCTACAGAACTTAAGCAATAGGATAACAAGATTGGATGATTATCTTTCTTTGTGATATTCTTGTGTTCAGTTGAAGCTTAACCACAAGCACATTATTCATTTGTATGCATGAGATCTTATATTTATTCATTTTCATTGAGTGTAATTTACATACAATAATAATCCTTAATAAATTATATATTAAATATGTCATTGTATTATTTTTCATGAATTTTTTATTTTCAGTATTATTTACAACAATTTTGTTTAGACAACTCAGAAAATATATCTGTAGAAGACTTTAATATGTACTTCAATTTATATTCATTAATTGTTATTTATTAAACAAATGGTTTTATACACCTTGGTATAACTAATATAAACTTATAAAATTTAGTATTTTTAGATATAATAACACTGCTTTATTTTTAAAGTACTATTAGTCATAAAGCTGAATATAAGATTTATTACTTTCAGTACTCTAAAAATAAAGCCTGCTTTTACATCCTTTACCTTCATATATTCTTCTAAAGACACATAATGTGTGGTGCATTAAAAATATTGCTTTCGTAACTAGGTTCCCCCATTTTTTAGAACTTATTTTAGGGGATACTAATCAGTTTCACACAATGTGCTACGGTACTCTGACCCATTGTAAAGAAGTGCTCTGACAAATAGGTACATTAAATTGAAATAACTCAAACATGTCATTGTATTTATGAGTAAATCTATAATTCTGGAGTCCATTAGTATATTATTCTAGAGAATAGACATGCTTGCTTTAATGTTACATGATAAGGAATTTGGAGACAATAGATTGATCCTCACAGATTGTCCTATGTGTTCTTATAGTCAGCAAGATTGCTGCCAAGTTCACTGAGCTGTGTTTATTTTCATAAGCCTTTCTTCACCACTAATAGGTTGCACTGCCTCCCTCATCCCATCTCCTATTCCATCATCTCTCCCTCTTAACTGGTTCCCAAAGGCTGCCAGTGTTACCACAGCTCACTTAAGACTGCACCATGTCTCCTCCTACATTTTTTGAAGCTTACAAATGTGTAAGTGACTTGTTAGGGATAATAGTCTAACTTCGATTTTTTTTTTTTTTTTACTTTTCATATTTATTTGTCCCTTTTTATTAATTCACATGGAACATCTTTTTCAATTGTTTAGAACATTCAACTCTAGGCCCAGACTTGCAATGTCTTCTGCTTACCCCCAGTACTGTAGCATTAAGTATTAGTTTTTTTTTTTTTAACTATGTAAAGAATTGGCTCGTGGTTTTAGAAGGTTTAGACCATGGTTACTTGGCCAAGAGCACTCAGGCACAACATCATGCTGGTAGAAGTACATGAGAGAAGAGAGCTATTCACTTCATGGTGCATGGCGAAGCTGACGGAGTGGAGGTGAAGGACAGGGGAATGTCCCCTGCATAATGGAAACCTGGTGACCTAGGTCCTTCAGTTACACTCCATTTCCTAAAATAGGTTTTATTACTTCCCAAAACACTCACAGTAGTATGGGGCCAGGCACTCAGAGCATGAGGTTTGAGGAACAAATAGTCTCCAATCATTAACACAATGACTTCTTTTGGACAATGTGTTAATTACATGTTTACCATTCAATAATTAGCCTAAAAGTTAGTGATGCAAAAGAAGTGGCACTTACTGCTTCTTACAAAGCTGTAGATTTACCAAGAGGTCCCTTTGGTCTTTGTCATCTTCAGAGGATCTCATTTTTTCTCCCACGGATTCAGTTATACTTTCCTGTTCTTTACCAACACAGCTGACATGTCCATAACTCCTGCCCTTCAACCTGAGTGTCTTTCATCACTCCTTGGATTAACTGGAGCTTTCTATATAGTGGACAATATTCATACCAAAAACTCCCACCCATGGTTTTCAATTCTTTGTGTGTGGTCATCCAAGCTAATCTTAAGTGAAAAGCTGAATCCCCCCTTGGCACATATAAGCAAAATAGGAACCAAACGCACATGGAAAATGGAAATCAAGCCCATGCTTCAGTAAAAGTAGTGAGAAATTCAAAACACAAAAGGAATTCAAGAAATTTTTTCACACTCTTTTGAAAATAATCTGCCTCATAAAACCATGATCTCACTTCAATTCCTTGTCCTTGAGAAACAAAGTCCTACAACTATTCACTTCATCTACGAGCTTTGTATGGTTTTGAACCTTCATAGAATATGTCAAGTTCTCCACTGTCTTAGTTAGGGTTTTACTGTCGTGAGCAGACACCATGACCAAGACAACTCTTAGAGGACAACATTTAATTAGGGCTGGCTTACAGGTTCAGAGGTTCAGTCCATTGTCATCAAGGCAGGAACATGGCAGCATCCAGGCAGGCCTGGTGCAGGCAGAGCTGAGAGTTCTACATCTTCATCTGAAGGCTGTTAGCGGAATACTGACTTCCAGGCAGCTAGGATGAGGGTCTTAAAGCCCACACCCACAGTGACACACCTCCTTTAACTGAGCCACATCTTCTAATACTGTCACTCCCAGGGCTGAGCATATTCAAACCATCACATTGCACTATTATTGATTAAATGCTAATTATGCATAATTAATATACTATATCCACTTATGGATTATATTCATAATTATCTTAAATTAGAATTGTTTGATTTCCATGTTCATACCAGTAGAGTCAATAGCTACTGCTGTACTTACGGAACTGACTAAGCTTGTTTATGTAAATTACTAAAGTTTATCTGGAGGAGGCACATATGTTTTGTGAGATTAAAAATCTCTGAAATGTAAAATAACAAATTTTAATATCTAGATATAAAATAAATATTGATATAGTGTTCACAAACAAAAATTTACTTTCTTGTAAGTTATATAATAACATATTTTAACTTTTGTAAGAGAAATTCAATGCATTAAATTTGAAAATAATGTATATAAAAAGAAGATTAAATAAAAATATTTTGAACTAGGAAATGGGATGCATCTTTTAGACTCTCATTGTATTTATTGTATATTGTGCTTACTCATCAATAAAAAATAAAAGGACTATGAGCTATTATGTGTTATGTCTCTGTGCCTTAAAACAAACCACTCTCCAGGAGTGGAGAGTGGAATCTCCACTCTTCCTGGCTGTGAACCCTGAAACATAAAACAGTTACTGTCCTGACCAAATATGCTCACTGGTGTAGTAATGGTACAAATGCCATGGGGTTAATTAACCAGTCCCTGATTGATTTTAAGGTCTTCTTCATAAGATGAAAGCCATATCTGCCCTGTTATCAGAACCAAGAGCCCTGAACAGCAGCCCTATGGTAGAATCCACAACTGTGACTTTAGCAAAGGGGCATACTATTGAATCAATTCCTAACGACTTGCTATTGCATGTTGATATCAGTGCATCTGTACAGCTTCATCATAAAAGTTTCTCTTTTGAGTAGATGTTAACACCAAGACTCGCATTTGAACAAAGAGACTGTAGGATGCTCATGGGCCATCAATATTAAACTTCCTCCTCCCGAGTTTCAGTGATTATCGTGGAAGAGAATGCAATGATTGTAGCAGACTGAGACAGCTGGTTGTCCATAAAACTGCTATTTTCTGGACACAACATAGCACTTGCATGTATTAGATCACCACAGTTGAAAATGCATTGGTGAGGCCTGCATAGGGAAGGAAGACTAGACTAAATGCCAGCTGATGTGTGACTTAAGTAAGAAATTACTCCTGGAGCGATAGGACTGAGCTGTTGGTAGTTGATAGCAACTGCGAGGTGGAAGGTTAGCTTTTTGTTTGTTTGCTTTTTAAAAGGTGCAAGCACTCACAAGTAAAAGGCACACATCCAAGAGTATATATTACCAGCACATACTGTACTTGATTGGCTTACAGAAAAGAGGATATGCTTTTATCTGTGAGAAATGACAGGTGTTAGCGTTCTGTCTAAACTCCACCCCACAGTTACCTAACAACAGCCAGGTAGGCCTGACCCACTATAAAGGGGGCTGCTTGCCCCTCCTCCTTTTGTTCTCTTGTTTCTCTGCTTCCTTTCCCTCCTCTCCCATTCTCTTCCTCCCTCTCCAAGGTGCTCTTGGCAGCCTCCCCCCCTCTCCCTCTCTCTCAGGGGGAAGGGATGCCTAGACTTGGTCCCGCTGTGACATCCCCTTCCCCCATACCTGACATTGGAAGACTCTGGGGAGCCTTAACTTACCAGAGACCCCCGAGAGAACACCATGGAGTCAGGGATCATGCATAAAGGAAGAAGAATTTATTGTTCCAGTATGGTGGGGTCACCCTGCACACAAAGTAGAGAGAGAATAACCACATGCAGCCTGTTTGGTGAGCTTTTATTAGTTTTTAGAGCAGCAGCCATTAGGCTCAACGTGATTGGCAGAACAGTGTGACTTTTAAACGGATTGGTCTTTAGGGAATGAGGTGTAGGGGCTTAATCAGCTCCTCCCTTCCAGCCTACGTGCTCTCTAACCTGTTTCTTCCAGGATAGGGGGTGCCTATGTGCTCGGGGGTCTGGTGGAATTTTCCAAAGTTCCTGAGCGGATCCCTTCAACACACCCTTTTCCATAAAACATATCTTCTTTCTTTCTCTTTTTATAAAAAACATCAACAGGAGAGGTGGATATAATCAAATCACTTGGCAGGAAATTCTCAAGAAACCAACGAAAATGAGAAGAAATGAATAAATAACATTTCTTTGGTTCCTTCTCAATAGTAACACGACTTGCAATGTCTGCTGAGTAATTGAAATGTTTCATCGAAAGACAATAAATCATTATATAAGCCACAGTACAATGAACAGAATCCAATATTCATTCTTGACCTATGCCTTTATCAGCATTGCATTGAGGTTTTCAGGACAGCTTCCTCTTGGCAGCACCTTAAACAATATTAGCTCTGACCTGGTTGACAGTATAATGCATATTTAAAAAACTCAAGTTGGTGAATCTGTTGTCAGTCATACTACAGACTTCAGCATCTACTCGCTGTATAGTCTGTTTGTAACCACACTTGATTACACATATTTTTGAGTTTCTCTTCTGAAATGCTCACTTTGTTGAGTGCTTTTTGTAGAAATGCAAACTATGTCCATCCAAATAGAATAATACTGAAAAAAAATTATTGTAATACTGTGATGGAATGATACTGGGTAAAAGGGCACAGGGAGACACAGTAGGGATTCTGAGAGGAACAAGAATCTGCAATCAAAGGAAACAACATCTGCAATCAGGAATAAAATAAAATGTTAGAGCAATATCTGATTTTGAAAGGTTAATTTTTTTTTAAGTTCCTTAAGTAGTTCAGTTCCAAATAAAAACAGGACACAAAGTTTAGCTATATGTATGACACTAAGGTTTAGATGCTATAAATTTCTATAAGTCAACTCAGGAAATTAATAATTACACATTCAATTCGTTGTAGAATTTATAACGAAATAAATTTTAGATAATTTCATATTACCAAAGTTGAAATTTTAATATCAAAGTTTATGCAAAGTACCAAATCCATCTATATAGGATCACATATATAAGATATAATCAGTGTTGCCAATGTGTCATTATTTTCTATTAAAGAAACATTCTTCATGAATACAAAGCACAAATTTACATAAAACGACACTTAATCTAATTATTTAATAGCTTTTATTATGCTTAATCACACAATTAGCTTTCCTCTTACTATTTCTTCCTCACAGGGTTGTTAAATATTCAATTATATTTTCAGTAGCCTGAAGCTTAGATCAAGTGGAAAATAATAGTCACAGAGGCTTTGTGAAGAGATTACAGAGATGTGAACTGCATTGTTATGTTACGTATCTTCCAGCAGATGGCGACCTTACAACAGGTATTCTCTGATTTTATACCTACACATCTATATGAATATGTAAAACCCTTTGAGTTGCTATTAGAGCCAAAGAGACACCACCACCTTCTCTACATTCCTTTCCTCATCTCCAGCGAGGAATTTTCACATATCTGTAATTAGTTGCTTCATTTTATGAGAATTCTGGAGAATTCTAGTCTGCAGCTAAAATATGTAAATAAACAACCTTTTACTGAGTTCTTATTTTGCCTTAGATTCCTATTTTACTCTGGTAGTTTGATTATTCTCAGGAAAATTAGGGAGAATTTATATGTTTTCTTTTGATTTCTTAATTTTCATTTGATTATGTCAGTGTTAATTAGGTCAGTGGTTGTTTTTTTTTTTTCTGAGTATTATTTTAGAAATGTTCATAATGCTTCTGAAATATGATTTACCAATTGCACCCAGGGGTGTGTCATAAGTTACATAAGCTGTTTGTTCTTTTAAGCAGCTTCCTATCTATGTATATATAAAGTTAGTGACTTTATATTCAGTAACTAAATTTGTGTTGTATCTTAAAATGTATCAGTTATAATCAATATTTTCACCTCATACTTTTTCCTTCTGTTTCTTATTATGGCAAACTCTTAAGCCAACCCTTAATTCACATCTCCTAAACTCGCTCATATACTAATCAATGAGTCTATCAATCAATTAATGGTTTTATTCTGTATTTGTTCCCTGGATTCATATTGATTTGAAAATAGATTACAATCAACTACGACTTACAAACTGGATGGACTGTAGTCTTGATGTCAGTAGGTTTCAATTATAACTGTGCTTAGCCTGAGTGAGTGAGCTTCACGAGAGACAACCAATGGTGTCATGCAGGCTATATGAAGATCTCCAGGAGGACATTTGGATGATGAGTCTGGCTAACCTGGCAAGCAGATAATGGAGGAAATCATTCATCTCAGAGGTAAAGGAAGTTAGCAAGACTGTTAATAGGAAAGACGTCCAAAGTCCATTTTGGAGGCTTCAACCATTATTGAGGGGGTTTTTCTCCCAGTGCAAGTAAAGGCAGAGGATCAGAAGTACAAATAAAGGCAAAGGGAAGGACTAGGAAAATTTATATTACACTTCCATGAGTAATTTTTTAAATATTTATTTTATTTTAAATCATGTGTATTTGTGTATGTGATATGAGGGTAATTATGGTCACATGTGAGGGCATGTGCCCACACTGCCCAGCAGAGGGTGTCAAACCTCTATTTCATGGATTTCAGCCCACATTGGACTATTCTTCACCTTAAGCCTCTTTTGGTATTATTTCTTCCTGTTGTCCTAGAGCCTTCAGGAATTTCATTAAATCACGAATATGAAATGTCTACAGGTTTTTGTTTCTTTTTAATATAGGGACTTAGTGTGATGAACTTGTTGTTTAGAACTGCCTTCTGTACATTCTATAGGTTTGGGTGCAGTCTGTGTTTATTTTATTGAATTCTTTAAAAATATTAAGTTTCTTTTTCAATGTCTGCCTTGACACAACTTTCATTCAGTGGTGAGATGTTCAATTTCTGTGAATCTGTATAGTTCCTGCTTTTCCTGTTGTTGGTGATATCTAGCTTTACTCCATATAGGTCTGGTAGAATTCTGGCTGCTACTTCAATTTCACTATCCATGTTGAAACTTGTCTAATGTCCTTATATGTGCGCATTTTGGAAAAATTTCCATGATCTGCTGGGACATAAGTATATTCTTGAGTGTTTCATATTTTATATGTCTATTTGGTTCATTTAATTTCTGACATTACTGAACTCTGTTTAGTTTTTGCTTAGAGGGACTCTATTGAGAATAGACGTGTAACAAGGTCACAAATTATTACTGTATGATGGTGAAACTCTGTCTTCCACATCCCTCAATTTGTTGATGAAACTTAACATCGAGGTTTAGTTTTACTTCCTAAGTTTTTCCTTTGCTGTTTTTTTTGGGGGGGTACATTTTTTTAAAATTACTCTATTTCTTTGTTAAATTCTACTGACATGTCTTGAAATGTTTCCACTGTTTCATTCAACTGTTTATGTTATTGCCCTCCTCCTTGAGACATTAATTTATATCCTTTTTAAGATCCTTGAGCATATTCATACTTGCTTGTCCTATGCTTCAGCTAAACTGCTGCTGTCAGAGCCTATGGTAATAGACTTGCTTGCTTCTAGAAGGGGCATACTGTCTGGGCTATTCATGTTTGCATTTTTTTGCAGGAATTCGTATCTGCAGTCATGTTGGGGTGTTTTTTAGTTGTGTGTACTTGTCTTTGTTGTGTGGGTGTTCTTTTGATATTGATGTGGCAAGGACACAGATAGATGATAGACTGGATTAATATAGAAAATGTCCATTTTTACTGAGTGCTGCCATCTTAAATAAGCATCATTGTAAAAGGACAGTTGCTCTCCATAAATACTTCACACATTAAAGTGTAACACCCACATAGCTAGCCTTTTTGTCTGCCTTGTTTGACTTATATACTTGGGCAGCTCATTTTTGCTATGAGTGTCTATGAGATATATTGTTTCTGTTTACTGCTCCCATATATAAAAAGGATCAAGTTAATATTTCAAAAATTGTTTCTAATCTCTATTCTAAAATTTACATTGCAGTACATTTATTAAATGTCACAATTCAACACCATCATTAAATATTTATACATAATAACTCATTTAGCTTTACTACTTTGGAAACAAATGCAACCTGATCATTCATGAAAAAATGACATGCTCAACATAATTAAATTTCACCATTCTGAGTATAAACTGTTAGAGAAAGATGCAAGATTCTGGCCTTATAGGGAAGTCTTATAGGGAGAGGAAAGTACAAGCCAAAAATCTGATAGTGGTTTAATAGGCTCATTACATTATTGTCTATGTTATATCATAGTAAACAACTTTCTGCAATCCAGCTGTATGCTGATGTGTAATAGAGATGGAACATTTCAACTATCTCAGGCAGTAAAAGACTGATTTCATTATTTGACAAAATGTCTAGTGAGTGCTGATATCAAAATCCACTCCCTGGAAACTCTGTTGAAGCCCCACATTCAAAAGTCTAGAGATCGTCAAAACAGGGAGAAAAGCAGTCACCGTCCATTGGGAAGGTCACTGAAATAGGTGTAGACAAAACATCTAGACTTCAAACCACATCAAGTGTAGACTCCTAAGATTTCAGAAAAGACAAAAAAGGAAGGAAAAATCTAATACAAAGAATGCTCCTGACATTCAACTTACTTTATTCTTTGGAAATATGAATGATAAGCTTAATAGGAAACAGTGACATCTAAGAAACATCAAATCCATCTTTGATTATAAAGGAGAGTAATAAAAGATTAAGCCCATGGAGGACACTTTGCAAGCTAAAAATTTAACTCAGGGCTATTGATTACAAGGGACCACTGATGAGAGCTGGAAGACCTGTAGAGTCTAATGGGCAATAAATGATACACATTCAAATAACTATTCAATAAGATGGAAGGAAACTTGTCTGAATCTTAAGGCAAATTTCAGTCTTGCTCTGTACAGTACAACAGGCTGAGAGGAAAGCCAGTCCGAGGGCATGAACTACAATTAGAGCAAAGATGTGTTTGTCCTTAAAATGCATGCTCTAGAGAAGGAGTGAAGCCCTCCAGAAGTCTGAGAATCAGGAATGAGATCCTTGTGCAAAGCACTAGCTTTGAGACTCTGGTAGAGCAGTTCTCAACCTGGGGGTGGGATTACCCATTCACAGAGGTCACCTAAGACCATGGAAAAGATGGATATTCTTACACTGCAATTCAAATTCAACAGTATCAAAATTATAGTTATGAAATAGTAGTGAAAATAATTTTATGGTTGGGGGTCACTACAACAGGAGGAACTGTTGGTCAGTTCCTTTACATTACAGGGTCAAAGCTTTAGAAGGTAGAGAACCACTACTTTAGGAGGAGAGATGCTTGAGGTATCTTTGCAGGAAGGAGGGGTCAATGGGGAGATGAGTAGGATGCTGGAGCTTCTAGAGGTATCCACAGCCAAGCCTTCTCTGCCTTTTCCAGTGGTGAGCTTACAAATCAACCACACCATGCATGATGGTTTGTATATGCTTTGCCCAAGGAGTGGCACTATTAAGAGGTGTGGCCTTGTTGGAGTAGGTGTGTCATTTTGGGGATGGGCTTAAATGCCGTCAATCTAGCTGTCTGGAAGTGCGTCTTCCACTAGCAACCTTCAGATAAAGATGTAGAACTCAACTCTGTCTGTACCGTGCCTGCCTGGATGCTGCCATATTCCCACCTGGAATGAACTTCTGAACCTGTAAGCCAGCTCCAATTAAATGTTGTCCTCTATAAGACTTGTCTTGGTCATGGTGTCTGTTCACAGCAGGAAAACCCTAAGACATCATGAGAAGCTATTGGTGCTGCAGTGGCTCTGGAACCCAATACTGTATGAACTGGAACTTGCACTTCATCCAGCTTGCCAGGATGGAACAGTCTGTGGCAGTGCACTCTGTTTTGCACTGAAGCTCTGTGGTGTCCACCAGACCAAGTAGGTGCTGCACGTGAAGAGAAAAGGATGGTCAGATGCAGGTGGCAGCTGCTTGAAGTGTCAATAATATGACTTGTGGTTGTCTGTAAAGAGGCTCAGGGCCAGGACATTTTCACACGTCCAAGTGACAGGGTTCCATGAGCCTCTACCACAGTTGCTTCTCAAGCTTGCTCAAAAATGTTCAGAGTACCTTCTGCCAGACCAGCCATTAGGCTATCTAAAGGACAGATACTTGCATAGAAGCAAGCCACTAAGCCCCTTCAAAGAGTATACATCCAAGCAAAAGAAGGCTGTGATCAGGTAGGTTTGCCACTGGGCCACCCAGTGCTAGCACATATAGTATCTTCCTGTAGTTTTTAATATGTCCAGAGGCCTGAAACAGGGCCAGGTGAAAGCTGAGAGGCAAGGGAGAATGGGCACCAAATCTTATCTGACCCTGAGAACTCTCACTGTCCATTTTCACTCAAGATATTTTCCCTCACATTCTTGGTTCTGTTGAAACAAATCAGTATTAAAAATATGAACCATCAGTAAGGGAACATAAGGGAAAAGCCATTATCATGTGAATACTGGTAATCATCCTCAGTGGCAATAAATATTACAAAATAAATACTCATGACATTTTAAAAATGGGAAAACCTTTGTACAAATTATCCCAATAACTACATTTATAATATCACCAAACTGGGGGCAACCACAATAATTTCAGTAGTGAAATTATTAAACAAAAAATAGTATCGAGAAATATGTGTTACAAAGTCATGATGTATAGGTGATACTGTATAGCTGAACCTCCAATGATACATAGTAATATGAATCACTGAGTGAGCATCCAGTTGTGCTGACTGAGAAAAATTACAAAAAGGTCAAATACGCCCTTTGTTATTGAAATACTGTGTAAATAAAGTATCACAAAAAGAAAGAAAGAAAGAAAGAAAGAAAGAAAGAAAGAAAGAAAGAAAGAAA
>JADRCH010000245.1:661982-705534 GCA_019843965.1 Rhynchomys soricoides
AAAGAAAGAAAGAAAGAAAGAAAGAAAGAAAGAAAGAAAGAAAGAAAAGAGTCATTGAAATAGGCCAGAACTCTGCTTTGAAAATTCAGGTTAAGGTCTTGAAATCAATGCCTTGCCTATGGAATTTTATGTTTAAACACAGGGAGCTGCCTTGGCCAGGCTGAGTCTTGGAAGTGTCTTGGAACATGTGAGAGTCCTATTTTCCCACACCAACCTCCTAACTCATCACTGTTATACCCATTTCTTTGACTTTGGTTTATGTCTCCCACTGGAAGCTATGTTCTGCAAGAACCAGGGCCATGTCTCTTGTACCCCCATCACCCTACCCCTGACATCTGGCACAGTTTCTAGTACATAAATAACACTCTTTAACTATTTTTTTCCTGGATATTTTGAGACAGGGTTTCTCTGTGTAGCCTTGGCTGTCCTGGAACTCACTCTGTAGACCAGGCTGGCCTCAAACTCAGAAATACGCCTGCCTCTACCTCCCAAGTGCTGGGATTAAAGGCGTGTGCCACCACTGCTTGGTGTTCTTTAACTATTTTATGAACAAATGATTAAACAAGGAAATCATTTTATTCTTTATGATTACAAACAAAAGTGTTAAAAAAAAAAAGAAATACTGTGTTCTTGAAAAGAACACAGAGATAGCGCTAGAGAAATGGAGAATGAATAACATGTGATGGAGATTAAAAGGGTGGTCAGCATTAAGGGTCAATTGCTATGACTGTACAAAAATAGCATTTCTTAGTAGTAGGAATGTCCTAATCTTATTTGTATCAGTATTAAAATCCTAGGCCTGTAATCAGATATGGTTTGGTTCCATGGGTTCATGTGATAAAGTTTAGGCCCTAGTATGGCAACACTGAAGGATGGTGGCACTTGGGAGTGTGGCCCTTTAAATGGACAAAGGTTGTTTTTCTGGATCCCATGTCAAGCTTTACATGGAGATTAGTTTTTAGAAATAAAGAATAGTCTCTCCTATTCTGCCTGACTTCCCGTCTGTCTCATCAGGTGCTCTCTCAAAAACTCCCATTTGATGATGACAGTTCACTTTGATGTGACAGTATCAACACTGCTCTTATTAGATGTCAAATTGTTGAATCAAACATCACGTCAGTCCAGCTGTCATAGCAGGAATTCACACACTATGATGTGCAGCACGTTATGAGAGTGCACTAGACTTTGGGGATGAGGTTTACTACTGATCTGAATCACTATCAGTACTGGGAGATTCTGTGTTACTCCTTCAACTAGTGTGAATCTCAAATTTTCTCAAACATAATTTTTATCACACTTAAATTGAATGGAAATGAAATAAACGTGACAATTTTCAGGTACAACATGATGCTTAGAACCATGACATCACTTTGGTCTGTCACCCTGACTACTGCAGAATTCTCACACTTCAGCAGTTGGTCTACCAACTGCTGTAGCCATCTTTGGTGTTCAGTGCCAAGGAAGAAATAGAGTTGCAAGCCCTTTGAAAGGTTATCTATTCCAGGATCCCCTGTGAAGGTATTCTTCTTTTACTACCCATTTTCCACCTTAGGAGAAACTGGTGATTTCAGGAAGTGTTTTTATTTGTTTCCTTCAGAACACGTGAACTAATTCTTAACATCACCACTGGCCTCATGAAATGTAACTCCTGTTAATAATGTTCAGTGCTGTTCAACTCAAGAAAGCAACCTTTATACTGTTCAGGGGTCATGCTCAGGGCTATAAGTCAGATGAATATCTAGGGGAATATCTGAGCTATGAGAGAGGTTTTATGTTCTGTTCGATCTAGTAGTTTTACCCATTGTGACAATAGACTCTTGCTGGAAAAAGATCAAATTTCAAGAAATATATTAAGATTTCTTTTGTTTCCAGCAGCATTTTGATGTTTCCAATATTACTTGATTTTCTTAACAGCTATTCCCAAGAACTTAGTGTGGTTTTACCTAAAATAGAATTGAACTTCCAGTAATGTTCACTTGTCTTTGTTGTCTTAAAACCTGAAACCAAGTTAGAACTATTTCACAGTCATCCTACCAATGTCTTACATGTGTATGACAGCTACTTTCTTATGTCTCCGTCTACCTTTTAGTTTCATTGATTATTCATAACTTATAAAAACTACTACATCTATATATCCTTTGAAACATGTGGCTTGTGATTGAGCAGATTGCTCATGTAAATATTGATTTTAGAGATAAAAATTAGAAAAAAACCATCCAAAATGTGGATTTTACTTCCTTTAAACCTACTTAAGATACTATTACAAAGTAATGGATTTCACTGTAGTATTTTTGATATATAGAGCTTATTTTGTTATTTAACCCCATCCAACATTATCAGACCATTTAAATCAGTATTAATTGAAAGGCAGTCTTTAGTGGAAGTTAGTAGATCTTCCTAATTTTGTTAATTTAAATATTAACAGATCAGTAAACAAACACAGTTTTTACACTTCAAAATCTACTGTATCACCATCACCAGGGTTTGGACATTTAATAACACACTGTACAAACAGAAAGTTCTTAATAATTTGTTTCACATTTGTTTCATTATGGCATTTTGATACAGTGATCTAATTTGATTTTATTTCTATCCACCTCTATTCAACACACACACACTGGTGGAGACTGGCTTTAACAATCACAACTATGTTTAAATTACACGTCAAACTTTACATTTAATATGTAAAATGCATCTCAGAAATTATCCACTGATGATCTGTTCTGTTAGCGTTTGTCCTGCACCAGGAAAGACCTTTCTCCTGACATGGAAACCCTTGGGGAGAAAGCGACATTCCTGCATGGCATACGTGGAAACTTGCTGCTCCAAGGCCCTGTGGCACTCAGAAGAGGCTGGAGAAGGAAGAAGCGCCATCTCTTCTTGTTCAATGATGTCTTGGTTGTATCTAATAATGTGTATGTACTTATGCAATTATTTTCTCATTAGGAAAGACTACCACTTCACCAGTCCTTAACTATACAAAAATATAAAGAGTTTTTCCTGCTTTTTTGCAAGCAATTTGTCCTCACTTATTAAATAAGAACTAGTGAAAGGTCTGTTCTGCTGTCCACTCCTGTGGAGAACACAATCAAAAATGAAGAAAAAGAACTAGGCATGTTAGGACATACAAAAGTTCTATCATATTTCTGACTGATTGAGGGAGATTGCAAGTTTCAGAACTCATTACTTACATAAAAATATTTTTTCTCACAATTAAATAGTGCTAAATATGACTGACAGGGATCATATTAATGCATTTATTTGAATATAAATGAACATTTCATATGTCATTTCACTGATAAGAAAGTCATGTAATTTCTCCCTTTGCTCTCAAAATAAAGACTAAATCCAATATAAAAGATAACAGCTCTGGCAAGGAAAGAAAAACAAGTAGAGAATGATTGAAGAATTATTCCACAGAAATCATGCCAGTAGAAACTATGGGAAATGGGCGAGAACCATAAAGCCCTAGCTATTCTCAGCTGTGGTTGGCTGTTGGGTTGCCTAGGTTGTGATCCAGACCATTGCTTTAGTTTATTAACTGTTCTCAGAGTTGCCTTAACTACAAAGCAGGTCTAGAGCAGATTAGTTGATGCAATTATTTGAGGAATGCAGAAAGTATAACCTTAGAATTTATGAAGTATTTCTTAGCATGTGGCTGCTGCTCAGAAGTATTATGGAATGGGACAGCTCTCTCATCCTTTTATACAACTTTTCTGGTTTGGTTTTTAAGGAAGGAGGGCATCTTAGACCTTCAGTAAATAATGGGGAGAATTGTTGAAATGGAATTTCTAGCCTCAAACACATGGAGTCTAAAAACCTTACATTAAAATATATATATATATATATATATATATATATATATATATTACAGTAATATTAAACCCTTTCAAGTTGTAAAATACCAGGCAATCTCTGGCTCTTTGTGGTAACAGAAAAAGTATATTTAGTTTGGTCCAGATGCAGGGACTGAGGAACAGCCGAGAGGTAAGAGCCTGCCAGCTTCCACCTGTGGCAGGAGACCCCTGTCTAGACCACCAGGCCTCCATAGACAAACAGTGCAGGGAGAAAGTGAGCCACCCACTTTTGTGAAAAAGCCAGCAACAGGAGGACTCCAGACACAGGGATTGAGGAATAGCTGGGAAAGAGAACTGGTCTCCAAGGAATACTGACACCTGGGCTTGTAGGAAAGATAAGCCACAGTCAGAGAGAGAAAGACCAGCTAACACCAGAGATAACCAGATGGAGAAAGGCAAGGGCAGGAACACAAGTAACTGAAACCAAGACTACTTGGCTTCATCAGAACCCAGCTCTCCCACCACAGCCAGCCCTGGATACCCCAACACACCAGAAAAGGAAGACTCAGACTTAAAATCACATGTCAAGAGGATGATAGAAGATTTTAAGAAGGAAATAAATAACTACCTTAAAGAAATACAAGAGAACACAGGTAAACAACTGGAAACCCTTAAAGAGGACACACAAAAATCCCTTAAAGAATTACAGGAAAATACAATCAAACAAATGAAAAAAACCATTCAGGAATTAAAAACAGAAATAGAAACAATAAAGAAATCACAAAGGGAGACAACCCTGGAGTTAGGGAACATAGGAAAGAAATCAGGAGTCATAGATGCAAGCATCACCAACAGAATACAAGAGATGGGAGAGAGAATCTCAGGTGCGGAAGATACCATAGAAAACATGGACACAACAGTCAAAGAAAACACAAAATCCAAAAAGCTCCTAACCCAAAACATCCAAGATATCCAGGATGCAATGAGAAGACAGAACCTGAGGATAATAGGTGTAGAAGAGAGTGAAGATTCCCAACTTAAAGAACCTGTAAATATCTTCAACAAAATTATAGAAGAAATCTTCCTTAACCTAAAGAAAGAGATGAACATAAATATACAAGAAGCCCACAGAACGCCAAATAGACTGGACCAAAAAAGAAATTACTACTGTCACATTATAGTCAAAACACCAAATACACAAAACAAGGAAAGAATATTAAAAGCAGTAAGGGAACAAGGTCAAGTAACATATAAAGGCAGACCTATCAGAATTACATCAGACTTCTCACCAGAGACTATGAAAACTACAAGATCCTGGGCAGATCGATCTCATACAGACTCTAAGAGAACACAAATGCCAGCCCAGGCTTCTATACTCAGCAAAACTCTCAATAATCATAGATGGTGAAACTGAAATATTCTATGACAAATCGAAATTTGCACAGTATGTTTCCACAAACCCTGCCCTACAAAGAATAATACAAGGAAAATGCCAACTCAAGGAGGGAAACTACACTCAAGAAAAAGCAAGAAAGTAATCTTTCAACAAACTCAAAAGAAGATAGCCACACAAACATTTAAATAACATCAAAAATAACAGGAAGCAACAATCACTATTCCTTAATATCTCTTAACATCAATGGTCTCAATTCCCCAATAAAAAGACATAGACTGACAGACTAGATCCATAAACAGGACCCAGCATTTTGCTCCATCCAGGAAACACACCTCTGTGTTAAATACAAACACTACCTCAGAGAAAAGGGCTGGAAAACAATTTTCCAGGCAAATAGCCCCAAGAAACAGGCTGGAGTAGCCATTCTAATATCGGATAAAAATGACTTTCAACAAAAAGTCCTCAAAAAAGATAAAGAAGGACACTTTATACTCATCAAAGGAAAAATCTACGAAGAAGAACTCTCAATTATGAACATCTATGCCCCGATTGCAAGAGCTTCCACATTCATAAAAGATACTCTACCAAAGCTCAAAGTACATATGGCACCTCAAACAATAATAGAGGGAGACCTCAACACCCCACTATCAACAATAGACAGATTTTGGAAACATAAACTAAACAGAGACACAGTGAAATGAACAGATGCTATGAAACAAATGGGTTTAACAGATTTCTATAGAACATTTCATCCTGCATCAAAAGAATATACCTTCTTCTCAGCACCTCATGGTACCTTCTCCAAAATTGATCATATAATTGGTCACAAAACAAACCTCAACAGATATAAGAAGACTGAAATAATTCCATGCCTCCTATCAGATCACTACAGAATAAGGCTGGTCTTCAATGGCAACAACAACAACAGAAAGACTACATACACATGGAAGCTGAACAATGCTCTGCTCAATGATAACATGATCAAGGAAGAAATAAAGAAAGAAATTAAAGACTTCCTAGAATTTAATGAAAATGAAAGTACAATATACCCAGACCTATGAGACACAATGAAAGCAGTATTAAGAGGAAAACTCATAGCTCTGAATGCCTCCAAAAAGAAACTGGAGAAAGCATGCAGTAACAGCTTAACAGCACACCTGTAAGTTCTAAAACAAAAAGAAGCTAATACACCCAAGAGGAGTAGATGGCAGGAAATAATGAAATTAAGGGCTGAAATCAATGAAGTAGAAACTAAAAGAACTATACAAAGAATCAACAAAACCAGAAGCTGGTTCTTTGAGAAAATCAACAAGATAGATAAACCCTTAGCCAGACTAACCAGAGGGCACAGAGACAGTGTGAAAATTAATAAAATTAGAGATGAAAAGGGAGATATAACAACAGACTCTGAGGAATTAAAAATGTCATCAGATCCTACTACAAAAGCCTATATGCAACAAAATTGGAAAATCTGGAGGAAATGGACAAATTTCTAGACAGATAACAATTACCAAAGTTAAATCAGGATCAGATAAACCATCTAAACAGTCCCATAATCCTTAAAGAAATGGAAGCAGTCATTAAAAGTCTCCCAACCAAAAAATGCCCAGGACCAGATGGGTTCAGTGCAGAATTCTATCAAACCTTCAAAGACGACCTAATACCAATGCTCTTCAAGCTATCCCACAGCATAGAAACAGAAGGAACACTACTCAATTCATTCTATGAGGCCACAGTTACACTGATACCAAAACCCCACAAAGACCCAACAATAAAAGAGAACTTCAGACCAATTTCCCTTATGAATATCGATGCAAAAATGCTCAATAAAATTCTTGCAATCCGAATCCAAGAACACATCACAACAATCATTCACCATGATCAAGTAGGCTTCATCCCAGGAATGCAAGAATGGTTCAATACCCAGAAATCCATCATTGTAATCCACTACATAAACAAACTCAAAGAAAAAAATCACATGGTCATTTCATTAGATGTTGAAAAAGCATTTGACAAAGTTCAACATCCCTTCATGATAAAAGTCTTGGAAAGATCAGGAATTCAGGGAGCATACCTAAACATAGTAAAAGCAATATACAGCAAACCAGTGGTCAACATCAAACTAAATAGAGAGAAACTCGAAGCAATCCCACTAATATCAGGGACTAGACAAGGCTGCCCTCTCTCTCCCTACCTATTCAATATAGTACTTGAAGTTCTAGCTAAAGCAATCAGACAACAAACGGACGTGAAAGGGATACAAATTGGAAAGGAAGAAATCAAAATATCACTATTTGCAGATGATATGATGGTATACATAAGTGACCTGAAAAACTCCACCCAAGATCTGCTACAGCTGATAAACAACATCAGCAAAGTGACTGGATACTGAATTAACGCAAACAAATCAGTAGCCTTCCTATACTCTAAGGATAAACAGGCTGAGAAAGAAATTAGGGAAATAACACCCTTCACAATTGTCACAAACAATATAAAATATCTTGGCGTGACTCTAACCAAACAAGTGAAAGATCTGTATAACAAGAACTTCAAGTCTCTGAAGAAATAAATCGAAGAAGACCTCAGAAGATGGGAAGATCTCCCATGCTCATGGATCGGCTGGATTAATATAGTTAAAATGGCCATCCGGCCGAAAGTACTCTATAGATTCAATGCAATCCCAGTCAAAATCCCAACTCAATTCTTCTTAGACTTATAAAGAGCAATTCTCAAATTCATATGGAATAACAAAAAACCCAGGATAGCAAATACTATTCTCAACAATAAAAGGACTTCTGGGGAATCAGCCTCCCTCACTTCAAGCTGTACTACAGAGCAGTAGTGATAAAAACTGCATGATATTGATACAGTGACAGGCAGGTAGATCAATGGAATAGAATTGAGGACCCAGAAATGAACCCACGCACTTATGGTCACTTGATCTTTGACAAAGGAGCTAAAGCCATACAGTGGAAAAAGGACAGCATCTTCAACAAATGGTGCTGGTTCAACTGGCAGTCTACATGTAGAAGACTTCGAATTGATCCATTCCTATCTCCCTGTACAAAGCTCAAGTCCAAGTAGATCAAGGACCTCCACATAAAACCAGATACACTGAATCTAATAGAAGAGAAAGTGTGAAAAAGTCTCGAACACGTAGGCACAGGGGAAAAGTTCTTGAACAGAACACCAATGGCTTGTGCTCAAAGATCAAGAATCGACAGATGGGACCTCATAAAATTACAATGCTTCTGTAAGGCAAAGGACACTATCAATAGGACAAAAAGGCAACATACAGATTGGGAAAAAATCTTTACCAATCGTACATCCAATAGAGGGCTAATATCCAATGTATACAAAGAATTCAAGAAGCTAGACTCCAGAGATCCAAATAACCCTATCAAAAAATGGGGAAGAGAGCTAAACAGAGAATTCTCAACTGAGGAAACTCAAATGGCTGAGACACACCTAAAGAAATGTTCAACATCCTTAGTCATCAGGGAAATGCAAATCAAAACAACTCTGAGATTTCACCTCACACCAGTCAGAATGGCTAAGATCAAAAACTCAGGTGACAGCAGATGTTGGCGAGGATGTTGTGAAAGTGGAACTCTTTGGAGAGTTTGGCGGACCCTCAGAAAAATGAACATAATACTACCTGAGGACCCAGCTATTCCACTCCTGGGCATATACCCAGAAGATTCTCCAACATATAATAAAGACACATGTTCCACTATGTTTGTAGCAGCCATATTTATAATAGCCAGAAGCTGGAAACAACTCAGATGTCTGTCCACAGAGGAATGGATACAGAAAATGTGGTACATTTACACAATAGAATACTACTCAGCTATTAAAAACAATGACTTCATGAAATTCGCAGACAAATGGATGGATCTTGAAAATATCATCCTGAGCGAGGTAACGCAGTCACAAAAGAATGAACATGGTATGTACTCACTGTTAAGTGGTTATTAGCCCAAAAGTTCGAAATACCCAAGAGTCACTTCACAGCAACAGTAGGGTTGAGTGTGAGGTCCCAGATGGAGGTCTTGGAGAAATGACTGAATGAGCTGAGGGAGTGTGCAACCCCAGGGAGGCAGCAACAGTGGCAACTGTCCTGACCCCCCAATACTCCTGGAGTCTGATCCACCATCCAAAGAATACACATGGTGGGACCCATGGTGCTGGCCACATTTGAGGCAGAGGAGGGTTTTGTTAGACATCAGGGGGAGGAGAGGCCCTTGGGCCTGAGGGTATTAGATCCCCCAGTATAGAAGAATGCCAAGGAGGGAAGACGAGAGTGGGTGGGTGGGTGGGTGTGGGAATACCCCCATAGAGGCAGGGGAGGAGGGAGGGAATAGGGAGGTTCCAAAGGGGAGATCTGGAAAAGGGAAAACATTTGAAATGTAAATAAAGTAGAAAAAGAAAAAGAAAAAAAAATATATTTAGTTTGGGTCTGATACAAACTTTCCTTGCTGCAAGATTTGTTGAGATCCATCCACCATGGGATGAGCTGTGTCTGGATGACAGAGATGGAGGAGCAGTCCTCTGTTCTGAAGAGGAAGGACAGGGTTTTATCATGAGCAGCTCCACCTACATTGAAAAGCAAACTAATAAAAGTTGTTTGATTCCCTTCCTAGACATAAAAAGAAGCTTAAGATAAAATATATCATCCCACTGAGTTACCTCTGGATTTTTGACTATGCAGACCTTGTTGGGGGAGACAACAGTACTGCCTACGTGTCCTTCTTTCTTTTCTGGCCCATGGAAACTTTTGTGGCCACATTCTGGTAAGACCTAAAGCTTGGACCTGTGTTAACAAGCTGCAGGCTATGGAAATCCAGAGTCAGCTTCATACTATCTAGCATACAAGGAAAATATAGACTTCTTAGATGTTTTAAAAATGAATCTATGTTAATGTGACTGTACATAGGCTGTTGAGTTGAGTTTTTCTGTCATGTGTTGACATTTCTTTCCCCTGTACCTTCCACCATGCTTTTTTTTGCATCTTAATGTGTGTAAATGGATCGACATTGGGCAGACTGGAAGAAAGTCCTTATATTTTGATCAGCAGGGTTTGAACACAGTTGTACAAGGCACGTGGTGTGGAAGATGGGTGCTGTCAAGGTTCTGTAAGGGTTGTAGGCTGCAGGGATTTATTCCACTCACCATGATCCTCACCTCACAATGGTTTACTATTATCTGAGCTCTAAAGCTATATGAGTTTAACCCTTTTTTCCAGTGATATTGGATAGTCTAATTTAGTTTTGAAAATTTATTTTTATTCCCAAACAAATTTTCTAAAGAATAGTATTGAATTAAGCAAATAATTATAGCATCAAGTGCACAGACTCTTGAATGTCTGTGTAGCAGCTTATCAGGTTTGGTGGTTCAGACAGGATTAAAGCTGGTCTTTGTTGGGTTTTTCTGTATGCACTCTTAGGTGGCATGATGAAAGTGGCTCTGGCTAGGTACTCTGAGCCTCCTGAGTGGATCTTTTAAATGCAAACTGACTAGATAGCTATACCCAACTCTGTGTTTCAAACACACACCAGCTTTTATATTTGTTATTTACATAAAGAGCTCTTCATGTCCTCATTCCTCTGCCCAAACCTTCAGCATCACCACTCAGCTGAATCATATAGCAGTGATACCTCTGTGTTTAGTGAACTTTGTATATTCTTTGACTCTGCAAATGACATAGGGCATCCATTTCCACAGTATTTTAGAAAGAAGTTCATGTTTCTGTCATTCTCCTAATATTGACTTTCTAAAAATCTATTGATTAACTCATTGGAGATAATCTGTTATTACCATTTCTCATAGTCTGCATATGGGAAGAAGTATTTTTAGTTAAGGATGTATGAAATACTTCTTGAGAGTATTTCCATGAAATGTTTTTATGATGAAATTATTCCTACGTTTTTTAAGAAAGTAGTTAGCATTCAGTTAATTAAGTCCTAGGGACTTTCAACTATGCATACCACCAAATACCATTGAGGTTTCTGTTATGATGTTTTTACAATTTTATGTTACTAAATATATTATCCAGGTCCATATACAGGTTGGGACCACAGGCATTGTCAATAATTCTGATACAGCTGGTTGCAAACAGAATAAGTAGTAGGAAGCATGGGAGCCGTTAATGGTAGAAACATAAAATGTGCTACTCCTTGGGGAAGAAGCTGTCCATGATCCCCTTGGAAGTTACAAAGGATTTCCATGTAACTCTGAAGCCCCAATCCTTGGTGTAGAACCACAAAATAATGAATATGAAATATTTGTGCATGAATGTTGTTAGAAGCAGGAATCATAATTTTCAAAAAGGCGGAAACATCTCAAATATTGAAACAATGAATAGAAAGAAAGAAAGAAATTGCTTAGGGTGTGAACAACGATAATAAGACAAGTAATGAATGAGGCTAGGGTTTGCTGTCTGAATAAGAAAAGCACTCTTAAACAAAATAGTGCTGATGCTTACCTGACACTGTGGGTGTGACTAATGCCACTGATACAAACATTCCTGCTTCGTATAATTTAATTAAGTTTCAGAAATGAGGGTGAATTTTTAGCCCTTTGGATTGAAGTTCTTGATGCTAAATGAAAGAGCAGAGGGCTTAGAGGACTTAGCACCCAATGAATTGTTCATGATGAGACTCACAGAAATAAAAGATTGGTTCTGTAGGAACTAATGTCACATATTACAATTCTGTAATTCATATAAGAAAATAAGTCATGATTCTTATTTTTTCTTTATTGGTGTCCTTTAAGGGATAACTGTGTTCTCTCCAACTGTCAGTTGTTTTACATAAGATTTAATGTGAAACATGACATCATTCTGTATAAACCCAACCTCAAGCTGTTTGGACACTGTAAGCCTTAATTACACATTTATACATATGAAACTAGAGCTTACTGCAGTTGCTTGGCTCAGCCATGATCACACAGCTCCTGTTTCATAGTTATAGTCAGTTCTTGAAATTCCCAATCGGCCTCCACAGTAGTGAACTTTATATCTTATTAGGTTACCAGTTAAGGAATCTGTCAATTAAAAGCCTAATTTTGTAGAGGATACAACTTACACCCATACCTCCTTGAAAAAACTGGCTTATAATATTTTTATGAGAGACTATCTTAAACTTTTTAGCATAAAAACTTCCCACATTCTAATTTTTTCTCACTTTTTAAATTACAGTACCAAGGAACAGAAAAATTGGTGGTGGTTTTTCCTCCAAAGGTATTTTCTGATGTGCATATATTAATTCCTTAGTGATAAAGAAATGGCAGTGTCTGCAAACTAGTGACACCAGAACAGTTCCTCCTCTTTTAATGAAATTGTCATATGCTCCCCCTGTGTGACTTTACTGGATATTCCCTGATTGCTGCTATCTGTTCTCTAGTTAAAATGTATATTTTATTTATTGTTTGAGGCAGTTCTTGTTGCCAAGATCATTATTTTCTCCTCTTCAATCTATATATTAAACACTTATTAAATTATAATTATATTAAATTATAATATGTAATAATTATAATTTAATATATAATATTCCTTTCAGTAGAAGTTACTCTATCACTCACACTCACATCATCTGATGCTTTCCTCCTTAGAAATGAAGAAGGCACTTTCCTTGAATGGCAGTCCTGGTTGCCAAGGTCATTATTTTCTCCTCTTACGCTCTCATCTCAGCAATGCACTGTCTTCGAAACCATATCTTTTTGATGAAATATTTTTGCATACATCTCAATACATATTTCATAATTGAGTTTACATATTTTCATTCACAAAGTAACAGATGAAAATACTAGCAATGATTCACTTGGCAATGAGCTACTACTTACTTCTCTTTATTGTGCTGTGTGTCTTTGTTGCTTTTGTGCAGATCCATTAATGAAGCCAAGAAGAGGGTTGAGAGCAAGAGTACTGCACTGCAGATATTCACCAGGGACTGCCTAAGCTGTGCTAGCACATGCGCATGTAAGACCAAAGAGGCCATGCAGGGCTCCTGACTGGGGGAGCAAGGTGGACAGGATGTGTAGGAATGGGGGAATGAAGAGGGGTAAATTAGGGGAGAGCGGCAAAAGAAGAGGAAACAGAAGAGGAGGGAGAGAGATTTTAGATACTACTGTGTGGAAAACGTATAAGTGTATGTCATGTATACCTATATGTGAAAAGTACTAGGCAGAATGAAGGAAGAAGGAATGAAGGAAGTTGAGTTAGCTACAGTTCCTAAACTTAAAATAAGTAGTTCATAGCAAATGATTATGAACTGTCCTAAAATGTAATTTCCAAAGAAATTATTTCCTGCTAAGATTATTTTGTTTATTCAAGTATAATTATAAATAGACAGGGAGATATAAGACAGTGGGAATATCATATACTATCTTCACAGATTTACCTATTTGATGACATTTTCTACTTTTATTTTGTCTTCTGCTATTTCATTTTTTTCTTTCTTTCTTTTTATTTTTCTCTTTTGGTTTTTTGAAACAGGGTTTCTCTGTATAGCCCTGGCTGTCCTGGAACTCACCCTGTAAACCAGGTTGGCCTCGACCTAAGAAATCTGCCTGCCTCTGCCTCTCTGGTGCTGGGATTAAAGGCATGTGCCATCACTGCCCGGCTTCTGCTCTTTCTTGCTCACTGACTCTCTATACACTGTACACAGGTCAGCTGCACAACAATGGCTCTTTCTCCTCTTCTCCTCTTAGGTATAAGGGTATCTTTTTTATATAACTATCATTAGTTTGTGTGTGTGTGTGTGTGTGTGTGTGTGTGTGTGTGTGTACATGTCTGTGCTAAGGTGTCTGTGGACATAAAATAACAGTTTGGATTGATCTTTCTGTCCAAATATGTTCTGGAATCTAAACTTAGTCACCAGGCTTGGTGAATCCTCTGTACCTGCTAATCCCTGCCCTTGGCCTCAGAAGCTTCTTCAACCACATTCTGAGCTGATGTCTAAAATGGATTACTTACTGGTTTTTTTGTTTGTTTGTTTTGCCTTTTTTTTTTTTTTTTTTTTTTTTGGTTTTTCGAGACAGGGTTTCTCTGTGTAGCCCTGGCTGGCCTGGAACTCTGTAGACCAGACTGGCCTCGAACTCAGAAATCTGCCTGCCTCTGCCTCCCGAGTGCTGGGATTAAAGGTGTGCGCCACCACTGCCCAGCTTTACTGGTTATTTTTACACAAGATATCACCTGTGCTTTTGGATTCGTTGATACTTTTATTCTTAGGCCACAGTAATGTGAAATCATTGTCAGGTGATTTTAGTAAAGAACATTTGCTAGGGATGTAGTACATTTATAGAAATAATCCTTAGCACTAAGTCCGTGACACACACACACACACACACACACACACACACACACACACAAGGGAGGGATAGACACATAGGGACAGAGAGGTGTAGAGGGAGGTCGAGACCGATACACAGAGAGACAGAGATAACACTTACCATCTTACCCTAACCTAGTGTTTCCTTTATCTCCTTTAAAACCACACCTATAGAGGCACCTGCTGCTGTCTTTGCAAAATCCAGAGGAAGACCCCCTCACTTGTTTTCTCCAGGATAAATAAAATATTCTTTGTGCTGAGAATGTACTGTCTGGTTGTGTTTTGTGCCTACTCTAGGACCCCCAAATTTGGTGCCATGACTCAGATTATGACAGGACCCCTGACCCAGTTTTATACTTTCCAGACCATATAGTGCCTTCTTCCTTCATCCAACAGAGGTTAATTGGCAACTTTCCCCTTACTTGCCATCCTAATCATTCTGTAGAACATTAGTTGATGACCCTTGAGCATCTGGCACCCCAATCTGCATTCTGGGAATAGGGAGAACACACAGTCCTTGGCATTTTAACATCCCCTGTGGACTCCTTAAAATGGTTGGCAGGCCCATTCCTCTCAATTTGGCTTGGTTGGTGGTTTTTCTTTTGCATTTGGAGGCTGTTTTTTTCTGGAATTCAGTGTCTGTCCAAAAATCCTCTCAGAGGTCCGCTGGATTTCTTCTCAGACTCTTATGTCTCCCTCTTGTTGACAGAGCTTTGGTGAAGAATCTTTCCCTCCCAGGTATCTTCTTATTGGCCGCTCTAGACCCTGAGGAATGCCCTTGGCTCTTCACCTTGGCTCCCAGTGACCATTAGCAAAGGTATTCACTCCCTTTATTTTGAGTAGTATGCCTCTGGGATGTCTTCTAAACACTCAAACTCAGGCCTAACTTAAAAATGGCCTAATCCCTAAATAATCCCTAAATTAAAAAAAAATGAAATGAAATGAAATGAAATAAAATAGACAACCTTTACAATTGTTGTGGGCAAGGAAACAAGAAAGATACTCTTTTCTCTCCCTGCTTCCCCTCTCCAGAAATATATATATATATATATATATATATATATATATTATATTTTATATTTTTTACCTCAGCTCCAAGCTTTCCCTTTAAACTTTGTTTCCTGCCTTATGGTCTACTGGCCATCAAAACCTCCACTGCTGCTGCTATGGCCACTCCACTCCAGGAACCCTCCATGGCTTCCTGGCTGCACTGATCCAGAAGCTTACTGCCAGAACTCTCCTCTGGAGCTCACTGCTCAGACAGCTTGTAAAGCTTGTTGCTGCAGTAGCTGCTTCTGATTCACTCCACCCTAAAACTAAGCTTTACTTCCCACCTTTTACACTATGGATGAACACCATCCCTATGATCCAGCTCTCCCTCTTGTCAGCCATCTTCCTTCTAGTTCCTTCTGCAACCCCCCCCCCTCCACCAGGTTCATGGACACTTGGACTCTCCCAGATGTCGCTGCCACTGACTATGTTCTCTTCCTGATTTCCCTCTTCTGCTCCTCGCCAGTCTACCCCTAGTACACCCACTCTGCACAACCCAATTGGGAAGAAGTCATACTTGGCCTGCAGCAGCTCTCCACAACTGCTACTATGATGGGCAAATGATCCCCAAATCTCTTATACCTTGCTCTCTTCTACACTTCCCAAACTCTCATCTCCACTGGTAACTCTTAAAGATTATATAACTACTAACTTATAAACTGTTATATAACTCATTTAACCACAGATTCATTTAGCCTCTTGTATGTGTTTTCAAGGTTCAGCCTAAAATCATGTATACTTCCTAAATAGATGGCCCTTACACTCTTCAGAGATCTGCTGGATATGGTATTTAAATGGATAAACTTCCTATTATAGAGACAAATACCCAATCCCAGTAGAAACCCGAAGGTCCCCAAAGAAGACAAATGGGGCACACAACTCCATCTTAATTGTGGTAATACTCCCTACTAGGCAAAACTGTCTCATACTTTCCTGCTGCCAGGACTCTGCTCAAACTGTACACATTTGGGTTGATTGCCCTACTCTGCCCAGTCAAAGTAAGGTAAGTTTTATGAGTTCCTTTATAGGAAAAATCAGACCTAGGTTTGGCAGCCAAATGACAAAGATGATCTGTGTGGCAACTAAAGATTAAATGTTGTCCTATGTGACATCTTACAACCTACCACCACTGACCAGCCATCGATACCACAGGAGCCTAGGAGAACCATCTAGGTCATGGGACAGTCTCTGTCATTTTAAATGAAGCATAGGCCATTTGGATTATACCTCTTACTATAATTTATCCTTCTGAGATCTCTGATATTGACTGGCGCATTTAAACCCATACTGATCACTCTCTAGGAGTCTAGAGTCTTACTTCATGTCAGGTCACCTTCTCACATTTCTGCTAGATACCAGGGACACTTTTTCTGTCCTGAGAGAATTCTTGAGTCCTGCTCACCTCTCCATAGTCAGAAAACATGGCCAGTCTCCCAGATCAACACAAACCTCTCCCTTAACTTGCTCTTTCAAAGGATTTCCTTTTTCTCCTCATTACCTCATGCCCTATATTCCCTTACTAGCAAGAAATATTCTTTTCAAAGTTGGCATGGATTTTTTTCTTCTACTCCAACAACAGCTCCCAAGATACCTCAGTATCCCTCCTCCTCCTGTTTTCAGCCCCTGTCTTAGGGTTTCATTGCTGTGAAGAGACATCATGGCCATGATAACTTTTTTTTTAATTTTTATTGGTTGTTTATTTACTTTTAAAATGTTATCGCCCTTCCCAGTCTCCCCTCTGAAAACCCCTCTATCTCACCCTCCTCTCCCCTGCTTCTGTGAGGGTGCTCTCCCACCCACCTACCCACCCCCACTTCACTGCCCTAACATTCAACTTTTATAAAGGAAACCATTTAATTGGAGCTGGCTTGCAATTTCAGAGGGTTATTCTATTATTATCATGGCAGGAAACATGGCAGAGTGTAGGCAGACATGGTGCTGGAGATGGAGTTGAGAATTCAGCCAGGAAATGAACTCAATGAAGGCTACACCTACTCCAACTTGGCCACACCTCCTAATAGTAGTGTTCCCTAAGAGCCTATGGGGTCTGATTTCTTCCAAAGCACCACAGGCTCCATTTGAACCCTCTCTTACTCTCTAAATTCCTCAAACTCCTCTGGTCTTCTGCCCACTTATTTAGACAATCTCACTATATGGGATGTCACCTCTTCTTCCTTTGCTGCACATCATAAACTCCTATAACATTTAAAGACCCTTTTGCCTACATCCCAACCCCCCAAATCCCCATCTCTCCACCCTTCGCCAGCCTCATAGACCTCAAACCCATCATTCAATCTCTTTTATCCAAGTGGTTGTTATGCCCAACTACCCTATAATACCTGCTTCAACATAGCATGTCATTAGCTCCCTACAACGTATAGCACACTCTAATACCAAATCCTTTCTATCCTTTCTCCAAACTTACTTGACTCTCACCCCAGCAGGTAAGTAAGACCTTTCTACATAACCTAACCCAAATGTGAGATAGCAAACCAACCCCACCTGCCCTATACAACTCCCAACTTTTCCCACTACCAAGTTGTTAAGGTCTAAAATTGTGAGAATTTAAGAAAATATTTTATGTTACATAAATGTATACTATAAAGATATGAGGGTGTAAAACTTAAGTTGTGAGGACCTCAAAAGAAGTATGAAGATACATAAGTGCTTTAGGTAAATTATATAGATAGTATCCTTTATAATAAAACTGCAGCCCAGATAACTTTTATGTTTACTAATTTATTCTTTAACAAATTTATACATGTGCACAATGCTATCTCCTATTCAACTGTCAAGAAAAACAAAACTATGAAATTTTCAGGTAAGTGGATGGAACGAAAAACAATCATCATAAGTGAAGAAATCAAAGAACCAACTGAGTTTTCAACATTTTAAAACTTTTGTTTTATTAATTTTAACTCAGCAGGATGGGTGTATGTTAGAAGAAGAGTTGAGGCCAACAAGAACGAACTCTATTACTGTTCAATGTAGTGTTTGAAGTCTTAGCTAGAGCAATAAGGTAACTGAAGGAGGTAATACAAGCAAAGATATGGTTCTATATGAACAAGACCCTCAAGGACTCCACCAGAAAACTCCTATCGCTTCACTTATGGCCTCTGATACATGTATCAAGAGTAATGTGGTATGGGTTTCATCTAGTCAATTGGACATTAAATGCATTTTGCAAAATTATTGGTAAGCCCCATGCCAGTTTTGCCACTATTGCTGAACTTCTTATATCTCTCTGGGCCACACTTTATTGTAGTTAACAAGATTGTAGATATATAAGTCTGATTATTTTCTCCTCTGGAAATATGCATATCTCAGTCCAGTTCTGTTAATGACAGACATTAGGAATAAAGCTTCCTGGAGACTATGAGATTGATTTCTCTATTTCTGTAAGTCAAGCGTATAACATCTCCAGCATTAGATTCAAAGCATCAAATACTTCA
Organism: Rhynchomys soricoides; assembly: GCA_019843965.1. Classification (NCBI taxonomy): domain Eukaryota; kingdom Metazoa; phylum Chordata; class Mammalia; order Rodentia; family Muridae; genus Rhynchomys; species Rhynchomys soricoides. The sequence goes on from JADRCH010000245.1 coordinate 681,007, forward strand.
TGGGAAGCAAGATCAATGCAATGACCTAATGCTGAGGGGTTTATGGGAACTCAAAGTCCAACAACTCTTTAAGAGGTAACCTATTTCTAGCAATAAGTGCTTTATTTGTTAAGTTGTATTGTCTAATGGAGAATCCATAGAAAATTACACTGTGAATTGTTTAACATCAAACTTTTTTTTTGCATCTGAATGTTTATTTTAGAAGGCTTCTATAGTAATATGTTCAAATATGTTATTTTTCAAAAACATGTGACTCCAGTACCTACCATGACTAAGTACTTCTGGACACCCGCCCCAGCTCCAGGTCACCTCTTTGGAAACCCTTTTATGATTATTTGTAAGAATGACTATCTGCTTGCTCCAATTCTAGTAAGCATCATTTCTTCTCCGCCTAACCCTGTGGCCATCCTGAGTCTCGGAATGTTAAAATATTCTTATTTAATTATCTCCCCATAGGACATATCATTAGAAAACCCATCACTAGGGCTGAGGAAGCTAATAAATATTACTTTTAAAAAATAATCCCAGAGTTGTTTTGGTAAATTATAGAAAGCAGAACAGGAGAATAAATTCTAGTTTCTTCTATTGGTTTCAGAAAAGATCTATATTACTTGCTGTGTGAGTGTAGTGTGCTCAGCAGGTGTACACACTCAGACATCTCTGCCTTACATTCCTCTTCTAGTTTATTCCTTCAGCTGCACACTGGTGTCAGATCTAGTTTTATGGTCATTACATTACAGTCTGATCATTCTTATAATCTAAGTATCTGGCATATTTGATATCTAAGGGCCTAAATATAATATAAAAATATTAAAATATAAAAATATACATTTTTCTTTACTAACAATTAATCCTGTAATCCTAGCAAAATATTATAAAGCATGACATTTAGCCTGGCCTATGCTATTACAAAGAGGTTACTAAACTGAGTGTCCAACATCCTCACTATAAGGATACTTATACTACATTGGAACAAATTTATCATATCAGGTATAAAAATGATTTTACAACAAACCTTGAAAACTTATAATTGGCAGTAAGCATGAAAATTATAACCCTATCTCTGCCAATTACTTAAGTAAAAGCCTCAGTCTGATTGTTTATGGTACCCAATCTTACATGGTAAATCATTGCCAGAATAGAAATGTCAGTTCCCATGACTTCCTGACTGTACCAGTTACATTCTGTAAAATAAAGCTAAAAACATGAAGACAGTAGAAACAATGAATGGCACATACAGAATAATTTATTAACAAAAGATCATTGTGAACACTGAGTTAAGGTTTATATATAAGGATCATATACTGGAAGTGAGTGGGATCATAATCAGTTGAAGGTAAAAGTTCAAAAAATTATAATGGTATAATGATGAAAGGCATTCATAGGAAAGAACAGTGAAGTAAGAGGAAACATTGTCAGGAGCATAGAGCCATAAATTGATTTAAGATCATTAAATCACAGCAGAAGAAAATCTGTTTCAAACATGTTCCCAGTTGTCAAGGTGACACATTAAAGTGGACGGGGGAAGAGCATACATGTAGAGGCATCAGATCCAGTTCAACATTTCCTTTTCCCCCCAGCTCTACATCTTCCTCCTTGTGAGCCATCAATCTCATTCTCAAGACTCATGCTGGAGCTCTTCAAGTGTGGATTTGAAATGAGATGAGCTTATCTTGCTCTCTCACAGGATATACTGTCTTTTATCATTGAAAATGGACCAGAAGTAGAGGGAATCTTCAGAAATGCAGCCAATATGGCATCATGCAAAACTCTGAAAGCAAAACTATACCCTGAGAAGAAGTAAACTTGAACAGGGAATCAATCCTTCTTGTAGCACCAGTCTTCGAGGTAGAGAAAGCTCAAGCATCATCCATGGTTATCATCTCACTGAAGCTGCGTGAAGCATTTCCTTCTTTATGATTACTTCAGAATGAGAACAGGCATGACATTTGTTACTTTTCTATCAATGTGTCAAGGCACCATGATCAAGGCAGATTACAGAAGGAAGCATTTACTTTGGCTTAGTTCCAGAGAGATAAGTGTCCATCATGTAAGGAGGGTGGCAGCAGGGGCAGGAGACCATACCTGGAACCTCAAACTTGAAGCAGAGTTAAGAAACATGAAGTCAGATGAAGCTATGAACTCTCAACTTTCCAAACACAATGCCCAGATAATGCTCCAAGCATTCAGTTGCTTTTATAGTTTAAGGTCCAAAGACTTCCACATTCCTCTGAAAACAACACAATTAACTTCTTAAGAACAAGAGCCTACTGTCTGGTACACCTATTTTTATATTAGTTAATTATGGTTTATGAGATAAAATACCATGAATAAGTTCATATTTGCTTTTAGTTCCAGAGGGATAAAAATACATCCTACAGGTAGGCAGACACTCCTGTTGGCAAGAGCAGGAAGCCTAACAGAGATGGAGTACAGAAAGTAGAGCAAGGCTATGAAATAGCAAACCTGGACCCAGTCATACACTTTCCTCCAAAAAAGCTCTACCACATTCCTAAAGAGTGTTCATGATCCGAGGATCATGTCTTCAAAGATCAGAACTCATGGGGGTACCACAGGTATCACAGATAAAAAATCTGTATAGTTTAAGCATTGACCACATGGTGATGGTTTACATGAGTCATTCTTTGAGATTAAGAACCATGTACATGAGATCCCCTCTCACTTTGTGATCTCATATTATTCTTAATTTGTCTCTGAAACTATCTAGTCATGATCATACTAAAATAACTAATAAAATATTATTTAAATTTTCAACATTTCTGTTATACACCTAAGAAACTCATCATGCTCATTTAGATTTCAATGTGGTTCTTATCATGAAAGCAAAATTTCAAACACTATAGATGTAAATTTAGTAAATATTTATAGAAATTTGACATATAAAATCTACTCAGTAGAACATTAAGAGTTACAGGCCATTCATCATTCCCATCTCAATATCCAAATCCCTTTAATTTAAATGTGCCCTCCCTCTCTCCACTGCCTACCCTCTCTCCCCCTAACTCCTTCTACAGTTCTTTGCTAGTATTTGTCATACCATACCCACCATCAGACTCATGAGACTCAGGAAAGATCCTCATAATAGACAAGTGGTCTCAGGAAGTGGCCTATCTTGTTTTTATCCAGATCATATGGCCTTCTTCTTAACTGAGCACTGCCCTCATGAAAAGAACCTCATATTAATAATGTTAATCACCTCAGGAAAATAGGCTTTATGCTGTCAGGAAACCAAACCCCTGGGCTACATGGAGGAAAGTAGTTGTAAATCTATGAAGCTGTGTGTCCAGGTTAGGAGAGAGGATTTGTGCTCTGTTGCACTCAGTTGTTCTACCCATAGTGTGCATGAAGGCATATTGGATAGTGGGCAGAACTCAGCCAAACATCTATCAGCTCTGTGATTTTCAAAACATCCAAGATTTATTACTGTTAACATCAATTTCTCAAAATTTGAGCATTGCTTTAGCTAAGATGGGAGTAGCTTTTCTAAATATCCTGATTTATATGACTTTTCATGTATTATGAAGCTGAATACTTCGGCCTTTAATTGGACAGGTGTTATGTTATGCTAGTATATGAGTACCACTATTGCATGTTTAGGGGACATCTTGCCATATGTCCATTGTGAAGATGAAGGTTGTCATGGATGGACAGGACCATTGTTCCCTTCTGGTAGTGGCTTACAAGGTATGGTCTGGTTCTAGAAATGAGCTATGGTTGGCAATTATACTCTCTGAACTGAAAATGTCATTGCTGTTTTGGGCTATTAGCCATTCTGACCTTTCCTTACCGCAAAAGTGGGGTTAATAGACATTGTCTGCTGTTTTTAAAGATTTCATTGAAGAACAGTCACAAATACTTTTAGAATTCCTTAGAAAATGGAAGGTGCCTATAAAACCCTTCAGAACACAGTATGTACCCTGTGCTTTGAAATTAACTCTACTGGTTTAGTTCTTAGGAAACATAAAACCGCAGTATTTACTGCAATAAAATCATGTTAATGAAATGTGTTTCCCTCTCCCTACATGTGAATGAATACATAAAGCTGTCTGTTTCAAATATACACTATAGTCTGTATTCAACCCTTAACATCCTGACGCACACAGACCATAACTGTTTTCAGACATGGAAAACGTATTGTAAGAGTCTTACTGCTCATTTGTGAGGCTGTGCCAGGGGTGATAGAGATTAGTATGACCAGCTCTGCTATGCATCAGAAAACACTGGGTTTTACCACTAGCACAGATTCCTCATTTAAAAAGCAAACAAAAAATTTTTGTTTATCTTTTTTTTATGTATAAAATAACCTTTAAGATAAAACTTGTCATCCCTACAATTTTCCTGTGGATTGCAAACTGTATGGTAACACATTTTCTAGGGCCCACTCAGGCCCAGAAATCTATTTTTCTAGGGAGGCCCATGGAAAACTTCATGACCACCTTCCAGTAAGAGCTAGAATTTGAAAATTGGTTGCCACTGGTTAGCTGAGGAAATACACACTTCACTTAACTTCAGATGATAAAGTACACATAGAAAAATGTGAATGTCAAAATTTTTTCCCATGACTTTAAAACATGAATCTGTATTAACCCAAATGTAAAAAACACCAAGTTTCTTTGTAACCTGTTCATTGGCATCTGCTTGCCATCTATTTTCCTAGAGAGGTTTAAATATGAAAATATATACAAATAAATCAGAAGTAGGAATTACTAGATCACTTTCTAAGATAGTGGTCATTAGTTTCTGAGTAGAGTCGAATCTCTTCATGGTAGGCCAGAAAGGGGTGTTTAGCTTCTATGGAATAAATAGAGAAAGGCTGTGCCTTCTTTTCCAACACCTTGAATGGAGATCAGTATTTTCAATACGTATAACTACATAAATGTGTATTTTCTCTGTAATATTAAGTACTTAAGGCAGGGTTTAAAATTCCTTTTATGACCCAAGATGAATAAGAGTGTGTGGTTGGTTGAATATGCTTGGCCCAAGGAGTGGCACTATTAGGAGGTGTGGTCTTTTTAGAGTAAGTGGGGCCTCTGTCTCAGTGGGGGTGGGCAGTGAGACCCTCCTCCTAACCACATGGGAGCCAGTCTTCTCCTAGCAGTCTTCCGATAAAGATGTAGAACTCTTAGCTTCTCCTGCACCATGCCAGCCTGGATGTTGTCATGCTCCTGCCTTGATGATAATGGTCCAAGCCTCTGAATATGTAAGCTAGCTCCAATGAAATGAAATGAAATGATAAGAGTTGTCTTGGTCATAGTATCTGTTCAGAACAGTAATGAAGGCAGAGTGTATTACAGAAAATTATAATAATATCATTTATGTCAAGATCATTGAGTGCCTGTGTATTAGGTCTACAGTTCTGACGTCTAAAGATGAGAAAAGACAACTGGCATCATTAGACTCTGGGAGTCATAGGTAAGCTGTGGTATGTAGACAGTTTCTAGTACATATTCTCAGGACAGTGCATCAGTGAGAATTTTCTGTTTGTACTAGGAGCTCTCAAGTGGGTCTTTTGGACTCAGAGGAATCTTGTGGACATACCAGCTGCCCTGTACAAAAAAAACCAAACCAAACAAACAAAAACACCCAGTAGTACTTACACTAGTCTCTACATGAAGACTGTATCCCATGTGTTTCACAATTTTACCCAATTCAATTCTCTGTCAAGACCTCAGGCCTCATCAAAGAGTTCCATTAGCTAACAAAAATGTTTCAGTGTTTTCTAACCTTACTAAATGCTGCCTCCACTGTTGACTTAAGGAACACTTTTCCAGAGCTTCATGGAAAGAAATCTATGGTTGTGTCAGTGGGATCTTTTCTGTTTCACACCTGATTTCTATGATATTATTTTTATTGCTTATTGTTTCTTCAAGTTTGTACAGAATGTAAAGAAGCCAACTTATATCATATATAAGCTACAGATGTTTGAAGTGTTTGGTGAGAAATTTCTAAGAGTCATTCTTATAAATGAGTGGTTGAAATGTAGATGTCCTCTCTGTATGCTAGGTTGGTTATGAACCTGAACGTCACACATTTGTAACAATGTGTGTGATCCATTGAATTTCATCTTTGCCATTATTTCCTTTATATAATTTCTTGTGAAAAGTAAAATGGTATCCATATACATATGCAGGTTAGGAGTCATACAGATGGCCAATTCTTCTAACAACTGGGTCCCTAGTATAATAGATAAGTCCCTAGTATAATAGATAAGATGTGAAAGAAGTAAGTGATGGAAACAAGACATGATTTCCTCCCCTGGAAAAGGAAAATGTAATAGTTTCACAGGAAGTCCAACAGCAATCCTATGTGACTCAGTAGCTCCAGTCCTAGATATAATATGGATAGTGATAACATGAAACTGCACAAACATCTGTGCATTTTCCTCAGTAGTAATATTAATAATTGATATGGTGCAATGAAACCAAATGCCCAGACATTTAATGAAGACAATAAATTAAATACTTTCAGCAGAATGTTCAAGTTTCAAGGATGATCGAATGCAAGCAATAGCACTTTTGTGTTTAAAGGTTCTTTGATAGGTAAGAGCATTTTAAGGCTGCATTATCCCTTTTGCCTGTTGTGAAGACAAGGGTTGCAGTTGTTGCCTTGAATCATACAGCAACAGTCAACGTTGTTCTACTCTCCAGCATACTTCCTATCACCATATGGTCCCAGGTACAATAGTAGGTCTACTAGAAGCCCAGATATGTGGAGGATACTACTTACACCTCTCCCCACAGACTATGGGCTTCCAATATTTTGGTCATGAAAGATACCTTCTGTCTTAGGGTTTTACTGCTGTGAACAGACACTATGACCAAAGCAAATCTTATAAAGGACAATATTTAACTGAGGCTGGCTTACAGGTTCAGAGGTTAAGTCCATTATCATCAACATGGGAGCATGGCAAATTCTAGGCAGGCATGGTGCAAGTAGAGCTGAGAGTTCTTCATCTTCATCTGAAGGCTGCGAGCATAATACTGACTTCCAGGCAGCTAGGGTAATTGTCTTAAGACCAAACCCATAGTGACACACCTATTCCAACAAAGCCACACCTCCAAATAGTGCTACTCTCTGAGCCAAGAATATTCAATGACAATCCATGACATTCTACTCCATGGCCCTATAGGATTGTTCAAACATGAGTCTATGGGGGCCATACCTAAATATAGTATAATGCAAAAATACATTTAATCCAACTTCAAAAGTCCCCATAGTCTATTGCAGTCTCAGCAATGTTAAAAGCCAAAAGTTCAAGCTTTCTTCAGAAATTCATCCAATCACTTAATTGTAATCCCCAAAGCAAGACAGGAAGCTAGCTAGGTAAACTCCAAACTTTGCATCTCCATGTCTGATGTCAAAGTGGTCTTCAGACCTCTACTTCTCTTTTCATCTTTGTTGTCTGCAACAAACTTCTTTCTCCTGAGCTGGTTCCACTTTCTGTTAGCAGCTTTCCTTGGCAGGTATAGCATAGCTCTGACATCTTTCACATCTTTGGTTCTCCAAAGGCACCTTCAACTTCACAGCTTCTTTTTCCAATGTCTAGGATCTACACATGATCTTCTAGGCTCCTCCAAAGGGCTGGCATCACTTCTCCAGTTTTACCCTCTGTAGTGCTCTAACCTCAGGTTGAACCACTGCCACTGCTGTTCTTGGTGATCATCCCCATGGTACTAGCATGTCCAATAAAATGGGGTCTTCTGCTGCAACTAGGCTTCACCAATAGCCTCTCATTGGATCTCTTTAATGGTGCCAAGCCTCAGCTCCTTTGCATGACCCCTTCAATCCTGGGCCATCAACTGTAACTGAGACTGCACCTTCACCAATGGCCTTCCATGGCCTCTCATAGTGCCAAGCCTCAGCTGCTTTTTAAGACCCCTTCATGCCTTGAAAACCAGTACTACCTGGGTGAGTCTTAAACATTACCAAGTACAGCTGTAGCACAAGGTACAACTTTGGCTATCTCTGGAACACAGCTTCTTTGTGCTCTCAGAAAACACTTCCCAGAAGATCTCACCTCAGTGATGCTGGTCTCTTCTTAATGTCCACTAATATTTTAGCTCCAGCTAACCAGCATCAATTGTCCCAATATTCCTTTTTATTTTTCATTCTAAAGCTAGAGCTACATGGCCTAAGCTGCCATATTTTGCTGCTTGCTGGGGCTGGAACTTGCTCCCCCCTTATTCTATACCAGCTTTCTGTTTTCTGACTTCCTCTCTGCCTAAACTTGGCTTTCCTAGATATTATTCTGTAGATTGACTGTGAACTCAGAGATTTCCTTGTCTTAGTTTCCTAAGATTCATAGCCACTATGCCTCAAGATCTCCAAGCCAAGACACAGGTCAGAAACTTATATCTCCCAGCCTCAAGAGCTGAATCACAGGCGAGTCTTCTAATTCTGGATTGTAGATCATTCCAGATATAGTCAAGTTGACAACCAGGAATAGTGATTACACTTTCCCAATCAAAACTAAATATTTTATATGATTTAATTTTTATCAAGTTTTACATTTCAGTTCTTCAGCCCCCAAAGGAGAGTGGTGTTGTTTCCTTCAAAAGCATTTTGTGATTTTGCCCATTTCAATTGTTTAATCTGTGATGAAAGGATGAGGGTCTGTGAAATCCAACCCCAGTCTGTACACCCCCGTTTTTAACAGATCTTGTTAGACCGATCATCAATCATCTTACTTAGACATTCACCTGCTGCTACTGTAATTTCTACTTTCTCCAGTTTAGAGGAAGTGGTAGCTTCAATTTTCATAATTTTCTTCTCTGTAGACTTTATGTCAGATCAAACAGTAAGGTGTCTGTCTGTCCTTCTAATGCAAGCAGGAATGCTTGAAAGTTGAAACTTCTTAAATGTCTCCAGACAACTCAGCATTTTCTAGAACATGCCAAGTTTTTTGAAAACATTTTCTTTTTCAATTTTTGCTTTAGATATGATATAGCACTTTGTTTTTTGCTGAGCCTGCTCTCTTTGCATTTACATTTTTAACATTGAGAAATTTGATTAATGTGAAAACAATCTACTAGTAATTCATTTCATGTTTTTATCTTTTCTTATAGACATTGACCAAATCCACTAATCAATCAAAGGAGAAGTACCACAGAATGAGTACTGCACTGGAGATATTCATAAAAGACATCCCAAGCAACAACATTGTATGTGGGCATTAGACCAAAGATGCCTTTGCACTGTACTAATTAATGAGGCAAAGGTAGAGGAGAAAGGAGGAGAAGTAGGCAGAAGCATGAGGTGAAGAACAGTGAGAGGAGAAAGCATGACAGATGTCTTTCCATACATCCTTTATGAATTTTCATTTATAATTACTTGAGGACTCAGTTCCAAATCAATATTTTTTAATGATGGATTCGATATGCAATTTTAATTAAAACATGTGACTAGGGCCATAAGCCCTACATTCTGTTTCTCAAAATCTAGTACATGATGCCTGAACTGACTAGTAAAGATGGTAACTATGTTTGAAAGAGAACATAGATTTAAGCCACTTAATGATTCATTCATTCACTTTAATTTATTAGTGTATAAATGTGTATGTTTGTGTGTGTCAATATGTACGTAAGAATATATGCCCACATGTATTTGAGGATTCACTGGCTAGTTCTGTAAAGCAAGGCTATGATTTTAATGATTAATCAAAGTCAACTTATCATTTAACAATAATACTTTCTGAAATACATTTTTGTCCCTCTGTGAAACTCTAACATAATTCAATAGATCCTAAATAATTTACATTCGCTTGTTCCATATGAATCCCAGAGCTGTGGTGAGTCCTTCTGCTATGGAAGTTGTTTTCTACATCTGGCCTGTTTTCTAGGTTGTATATCTATCCACTCTGTCTTAGTTAGGGTTTCCATTGCTATGAAAAGACATTGTGACACAACTCTTATAAAGGCAAATATTTAATTAGAGCTGGCTTACACTTTCAGAGGTTCAGTCTAATATCATCATTGTGGTAAGCATGGCATCATGCAGGCGACTTGGTGCTGGAGCAGCTGAGAGTTCTACATCTTGACTCGAAAGCAGCCAAGAGGAAGCTTGCTTCTGCAGCCACCCATGAAGAGCCTCTCTTCTGTACTGGGCAGAGCTTAAACACTAGGAGACTTCAAAGCCCACCTATATAGTGACACCCTTCCTCTGAACAGGCTACACCTCCTCGTAGTGCCACTTCCCATGAGTCTTGTATATTCAAACCACCATACACTCCCTCTGCAGAACAGAGGTTCTCTCAGTGGTAAACAGATGCTGATTTTATCCTCCAGTCTCCTCCAGGTCTCCCTGGCTTTTGTATCTTTTTGCTCAGGTCTGCAAGGCCTGGTTACAAGGCCTTTCAAGGTTCACATTGCTCAGATATAGTCAAGGTAGAAGTGTGGCTGCTGAGGCAATACCTGTCTTAGGCAGGGACACATGATGGTGAAGCTTGATGTTCTTCAAAGAGCATAAGGAAGTGAGTTCCAGTGCAGTCAGAGCTACACAGGAAATCTTGTCTCACAAAAGAAAATCAAAACAAAAACAAACAAATGAACAAACAAAAATCTAAAACAAACAAACAAAAACAAAAAACAAAAAACCAAACCAAACCAAAGCAATACAAAAAAAAAAAAACCTGAAAAACATTACACCATTTTCCCCTTCCTGATCCTCATTTCTACCCTCCTTCCCATGTGTGACACTCCTCCCCCAAAAATATGAGCATCCTGTACTTTAACCACTTTTATTATACATACAAATAAATGAATATACATAAATGAATTATGCTTAGTCACTTTAGTGTTGCTTGCTTGTATATGATTTTCTCGCTGACCATCCAAATTTGATAACCATTCAGGGCCCTTGACCCATTACAGAAGTAATTCTCTCTCTTTTAGTAGCTGTTAATTGCTTGTAGCTCTTCATCTAGGTGTGGGACCCCATTAGATTTCTCATCTCTACATTAGCATTTCTACAGTTGTTGGAATAACTCAGATTTTCTCAGGCACTCATGCTGTGCTTTTATGAATATAGTTTAGATTTCATATATAACAAAAAAAAATTAGAGCAAAATTCCTAGTTTTCTGACTCTTACAATCTTTTCTTTGCTTCTTCTACAATTTTCATTGATCTTTACTTGTATCCACTGGTACTAGGCAACAGACAGTTGGTTTTTCTCTACACTCAGCTGTGGCTTTCTGTAGTGGTCTCATGCTGCTGCAGAAAGAACCCTCTTTGTTGATGGGGGAGATCTGTACTTACCTGTGGGTGGATGGTAAACGTTTAGAATTCAGTTAGGAATTCATTTAGGGAAAGGGCGACACACGTTCTTCCCTAATATCCATGACTCTAGCCACATGGAGTAGGCTAGGAGTATACCAGCACAGTGTCCCCATGTTTGCCAGGTCTTCATTCTGAATTACGTTCATTCACCAGAGTTATGATAGTGGATTCTATTCCAGGGGTTGCAACTGTTGTGCGTGGAGCTTCTCAGTGTGCTAAACATGCATTTTATCTTGTGAAAATGGTCTTACCTTAGAACACTCTGTTCAGTTATCCTCATTATGTTTATTTTGTATCATTGAACATATGTTGCTAGGCTCATCATTACAGTTCACAGTGGGTATGACTGATAATTATTTTGCTCATCTAGGAGTGTGCATAGCACCTCCCACAACTGGTTTTCAGGCCCATAGCAACCTGGTTTCTCTATTTTCTGTGACTGAAATATGTGCTGTCTTTAGACACAGGATATTGCCTTCACTTTCTGGAAAGTAACAGGAGCATGAGTAATAGCCTGTCGTGTTTGGGATCTTTGATACTTCACTGACCCAACAATTCCAAAAGATGTAACCCACTTCTGGGACTATGCTTTTTACTTTTTAGTGTCTGGCATTTTGTAGGGATATTTGCTGATTAATAGATATTGATTTCCAGTTAGATAGCAAGAATAATGTCTGGTGTTCTCTTGCTTGCAGAGTGGCTGTAGCTAAATATAATGTATATCTTAAAGCAGATAGACTAGAGGATATTGAATGTTGCAGACTAAAAAAATCACCAAGTGTTTCAGGCAATGATTAAGGCATTTGTCTTTATTTCATCAGAGCATACAGCACACATCTCCACCAAAACATCACATCATTCTGTGCCAGTTTGTACAGTCACAATATAGCAACTAAAACAGAACTTAAAAATAAGAAAGCAAGTGGAAGAACTAGTAAATTATGGATGGATGCCTGTTAGAATTCATAAGCAGAGTCTGGAGAGATGGCTCAGCAGGCTAATACTCTTACCACATGTTCTGGTTAGCTTTCCATTGTCAAACTGACAATCGAGAATCACCTGGGAAGGACATCTCGACGAGAAATTATTTGCATTAGTTTGGACCTCAGGCATGTCTTTGTGAGGGAGATTCTTTATTAAATTAATGCTGTGAGAAGACATAACCCACTGCAGGAAGCATCATTACTTAGGTAGGGGAAGTTCTAAACTTTATAATAGTGAAGAAACTAGCAATAACAAACAAGCAATAATCATGTATGTGCTTCTCTATTTGTATCTGTCTGTCTCTCTCGGTGTCTGTCTCTCTGTGCCTCTGTCTTTCTGTCTTTCTTTGTCTCTTTCTCTCTGTATCTCTCTGTCTCCCTGTCTCTCTCTGTTCTCTGTCATTCTGTGTCTCTGTGTCTGTCTCGTTCTGTCTCTCTCTGTCTCTCTCTCTGTCTCTCTGTCTCTCTCTCTCTCTCTCTCTCTCTCTCTGTGTGTGTACTTAATTGCAGACATTTTATAAGCAGTTCTATCTGAATCTACTGCTCCAATAACAGACTGTAACACAAAACCTTTCTCCCCTGCTTTGGTGTTCATCATATATTTCTCCACAGAAAGACATTGAAGCTATAATGTCACAATGCCCTAAGTTCTTCCCCTAGAACCTGTTGTGAAGGGAGACATACAACAGCTAGATTTGTCATTTGACTTTCACATGTAGACCCTGTTCACACACAAGCAGGCATGCACTTAATAAATGAAACACTTAAAAGTTATTTTATTACTTCGTATTCTTCATGTTGCAATTACATTTCTCCTTTTCCTTTCTGCCTTTCAAGCCCCCTTATGTAGTTCTTCTTGATTACTTTCAAATCCACGACCTCTCTTTTATTTTATTGTTATTGCATGTATACGTGTAAGTGTATAAAAATATACATATTCCCAAGTCAAACCTGCTCAGTCTGTATAATCAGACTTGCTTGTATCTAAGTTTGAGAACTGACAATTTGGTAATAGATAGCCTGTTGGTACTCTCTTCCCTGAGGAAGCTGTATCTCCCTCTTTATGAATGTCAGAAACTGCACTCATAAAACTAATTTTTAGATAAGTATGAAACTGAAGTTTGCCACACACCCCTTTATCCGTTCAAACGTAGACTTCAGTACTAAGAACTAAAAGAAACAGTAAAAGAAACATTAGCTACTACATTATAATGTATATTAAAATATCTGAACATAATTGGATTACACATACATGTAAAATAATACTGTTCTCTTATCCTTAAGCCTTGTTTTACCTTTCACTATCCATCATGCTTACAATCAGAATTCCATTCAGTATTTTGTGCACTTAAATTAATTTCGTTATTGAACAGAATACAATGAATATAACCATACTGGGAGGAGACTACATTTGTTGGCTGTCTCCATAACTCCCTAGAGGTCTCTGGTTTCCAATAAAGCAACAACCTTACATGATAAGGGTCAACCTTCTTAATCATTTGAAATGTTATTTTTGAGTAAAATGCGATGACTTTTCAATTTAATAATTATCAGTAGGCTTTCTTTAGACTTAAGAGAAGTGTAAATCCAGCTACTACCATGAATTTCATGGGAATGCATTTACTTGGGAAATTAAGTGATAACCTAAGAATTACACTATTGAAAGGCTCTTGACTGCTTTCTGATGAAAATTAATTCAAGCATCACTGACTTAGCCTGTGTTGTTATCTTTGATTCCTCTATAATTACTTCCATATAAACAGCTTTTTTTGCAGAGGGAAAGTTAGACAAGTTAGGAGATTAGAAAAACAGTATAAACATTTAGAATGAAGCCTTTTAAAATGTCATTTATTTTGCACGAACACCTAACAACGCTGAAAAACCAACTTCAACATTTTTTAAGGAATTTTGGTACATTTTTATTTGTCAAGAAAATAGATACAACTGTAAACATGCAAAATGGCTTCTGCTTTCCTTCTGACTTCAAGCAGAGAATATTATAATCTTAAAAAATAGCATAATTAATACACAACCAAGGAAATAAATCAATCTAGATTTAAGAAAAAAAAATAAGAAAATTGTGGTTAAATAATTAAATGTAGTTCAATGCTTTGTTACACATACATGTTATTTTTAAAATTATTAATCCTCAGAATAAGGAATATAAATTCAGACAAAAACAAAATAAATTGAAAATACAGATAAAATATTTAACTGTGATAAATGCACTATTACATAAAATGAGACATTCTTAATGTTATTAGAATGATATAAATGTATTTAAATGTAAATGTGTTATGACTTGCCATTTATTAAAATATATTTATTAAGCCCATGTGCAATAAGTACATATATGTTTTTATATGTATGTTGTATAAAATGTTATTTGTTACTTAAGATTTTTCTATCTACAAAACATATTTAAATAAGTATGAGGATGCTTTTATTTCTATCAGTTAAGAAACTGTTTCATAGAGAAACAGCTTATTCCAAGGTTAAGCAAGGTTAAGCTTATATTCCAAGGAATATAAGCCAGCAAAACAAAGTACCACAAATATTTATGTTTTTTTAAAGATATATTTAAAGAGTAACTCTTAATGTCCTAATAAACATCCCACTACTTTTTCTTATGATTTGCTTTAGAAAGACATAAGATGAAATGTGCTTTCCCAGCGAAAATATACTCACATGCTGTTTCATGCAGATGCTCACGCAGATGGAAAGGAAGATTTATTATGTGCTCCAGCCAAGATGCACAGACATTACTGTCTTACAGATGAGTAAGCATCCCTGACAAACAAGTTGCAGCCTTGTATTCTTGTGTAGACGGTAATGAAAAACCATCTGTCTGCTACAATGATTTGTTAAGACTACACCCCAGTATACTATTCCATTTTACAATGTTTAACAATGAAATGACAGTGTTACCTACAAGACTGTGTTATTTGTCTGGTGAGTTTGAAATAAATACTGACCCAAATACCTTAGCAAGACCAGTTAAGTAAATGATAAATGCTGTGGCTAATTTTGGAAAAAAACAGGAAAAATATAATGCATCCTTTTGGTCCAAATGTAAATAAGGTAAGCTTAGATAAGGCCTTTTCATAATTCAATATATTTCCAGTGCAGGTTTTTAAAAGTTGTTTATTTATGTGTGTGTTAGTGTTTGAATTATGCAGGTGTGTGTGCGGGCACACTGTCTCTATGCATGTGTAGAGCAAAGAAAGTGGCAAATCTCTCACAGCTGGAGTTACAGGCATTTCCAGGATGCCTTGGTTTATCCTGTGGCAGCTGAGATGGGAGCTCCAGTCCTCATGACTGTGTGACAAGTACTGGTGCATCTCTCTAGACCCTTTTCAGAGTGATATTACATTCATTGAGATAAAGGCATCACAAGTAGGAAGAATTCACATATATTCTCTATCACCCTTCCCCTAAATTTCACTGTTCTAACTTCTTACATTGCCATGGTATGTATGTTACAATTTGTCCACAATTGGCATGTTCTTATACTTACCATCCATAACATGTATACTCTAGTATTATAAATATCTACTGTCTATAAATGTCTACAAAAGTATGTCATATAACTCCTTGTTTCTGTATCAGAGAACACACCATCACTATGGTTTCTCAGAGGCTCAGTAGTGTATCTCATACCATTCTCCTGAATATTCTCTACAAACTTTCTCCTCCATAACTTCCAGATACTCTTGGCAAACACTGGTATTTTTACTGCCTCTAAAGATATGTATTTTTCCAGAAAAGCACATATAATTTGTATTAATTACTTCTCTATTACAATGATAAAATTCTATGAATTAGGTAATTTATGGGAGCAAGTATTCATTCATAAGAAACATAAGAAAGTATGTTTTCAAAGGGAGGTTTCACAATACTCTGGGAGGCATAGGAAAAGTTGTCCAGAGAAGGCTCCTGAGACCATATCTTTAACTGCAATCTGGAAGTAGGATGAGACTATAAACACTGAGAGCCCAAATCCAAAGATGTGCTTCCTCCAGCAAGGAGGTACCATCTCCCCAACAGTATCCCCTACTAGGGATCAATTTGTCAAAGGTCTAATCCTATGGAAGACAAATCACAGAAGAATGGGATGGTTTTATTGATAAGTTGAGTTGGAGAGATGAAGCATTGTTCAAAGCACAGAAATCATAAGCAAGAATAATAAGAATCAAAATCCTTTATCACATTTCTAAAAATTCTAAAAACTTCCCTACTCTGGAATCTAAGCCTAAACTCAAGAAGCCTATTTTCCCGAGTCTTTATCTTGACACAGGAATGCCTTTAAACAGTTCACTACATATCTCCTACATACACAGTGCACTCTTACTTAGTCGATACTCAATGTAATGACATACACAAAAAGGTGGGGAATATAGACATTTAGAATAAGAAACACAATGTACTTCTCTTTAATTTTTCTTGTCTTAAATCTTTATTTTTGTACAAGAAAAATAATTGAGAAAGAAGTTAGAAAATATACTGGACTATAACTTTATCAGCTATGGGTAGTTGGTTTGTAGGTTTATAGGACTGGGCATGAATTTTCTCCTAGAAATTGACCCTTAAGATCAATTAGATGGCTGCTGGTTAAGGATATTAGTGCTTCTACTGAACCTTTACTGATATCTTAATGTCCTGACCATTGTTGTGGTTTGAAAGCAATGTAGAATTAATCTTGGCTTTGTTTGTTGTTTGTTTATGGTTTGGCTTCTATGACATCTAACTAGAGATCCAACTCTTTTGATATATTTTCTTTTTACAAATCATACTGTTAGGTTTTAGAGAATTTCACAGACTGTTTTCACCACATCTGTCCCCTCCCACAACTCCTTCCTGTTGCAAACCTATTCTCTACCTATTCAACATTGTGTCCTCTAGTGTTTTGTGTTCTTTAAAAGAAACTACGGTTTCAAACAAAACTGACTCTTCCTCCATCAAAAGCATCAGTTTCCTGTACCTTTTACAGTAGGATTAATAATTAATACCACTTAATCCTCCATTCCTTGGTTATGCTAAGATTTGGTCTAGCTTCAGCTTGCACAATTGTGCATACTTTTACAACTGCTATGAGTTGATATGTTTAACTTTACTGCCCTTCAAGAAAATCCTCTACCTGTGACATTCACAGATGCTGGCAGTCACCTTCATTCTGTCGTTCTTTCTTTTCTTTTATGATATGCTGTACTTAGGTTTATCTCCCGTCATATCTAAATATCTCTGGGATTCTAAGATGTCACTGTATTCTTAAACTTTGCAATTTTCTTCTATAATTTTATTGAATGCTTTAGCATGTCCTCATTTAGCCATTCTCTCTTCTTCTGTCCATGTCTTCTTAGTCTTGGTAGCTTGTGATTGTTCCAAATGTATTCGAAACTTGTTCTTCTCAGCATGCTGTTCATTGAATCCATTAGATCTTATGGTCAGTTGATGGTGTTCACCACTGCTTCATTTTAGATTTTTGTTGTTGTTATACTGTTCTTTGACAAAGTGACTCAGACTGTAGCCCAGGCTGACCTTGAATTCACTTTGTTGCATATGATAATTTCAAAGTCAAGATGATCCTTGTCCCTCAGCCTCATGAATGCTTGAATCGTAGCTTCAAGCCGTCTTATCTGAATTTCTACTGTGCATTTTTACTTGGCTTTTCACGGGAAGAATTTAAGCTTTGTCCATTTTCAATTATCTTGATAAATCCTTCCTCCATTTTCTTGACATTGTCCTTTCCATGGGTTGTAAAAGCACACACTTGGCCAATGTTCTCACTTAGACTGTGATTTTCTATACTCTCTGAGTGCCTATGTAGTTGCTTATTCTTTGAGAAGTGTAACTTTGCAATCTTTGTCTTTCACTGCAGCTTCCTTGTTATCTTTGCCTTCAGGAGCAGGGTCTTGTGACAATAAAGAGGTGTTCTATTGGTGATTTTCTCATTTTTGTGTGTTTCAGTGGTACACTGAATGTTTTATTGGATATGAGAGCCATATGATTTTAAGTATTGCCTCCTTCTACTCTTTGTATGTATTTGTTTTATTTTAAATGAGTGAAGTGAATCATTATATATATATATTTCCTGTTATTATATAGATAGAAGTTTACTTATGTGACAGGTAACAATCATTTTATCACAGCTCTGATATTATTTTTTCTTGTTGTCCTTTGATAGTATCTTCCTACTTGTATATTTATTAAATGCTACAGGCTAAGTTCAGTAACATCATTCTTGGGCTGACATTTGAGCACAGAAAACCTTTTATATTTTAAAATTATTGAATGTAGGAAGAATTTCTAATGCATTAGAAACTAAATAGGATTAGCATCATGATCAACAAATCTATTGTGTGTCTGCCTATGTATTGCTTATTCAGTATTCTTATATATCTAATCTTATCTGATGATCACTGAGACACTCTGATCTTGACAACGAAAAGTTAATGTGTCAAACACAAAGCTATAGGTTCTTAATCCTTTATTCTTTCTCTTAAATTTATAGGCCAGATAGGTGTCAATGCAAATATACATTAGAGAATGCATGTTGAGCAAGTTAAAGCTTCTATCAACCTTCATTTCTGAAGGGCTTAATGAAATAGTACAGTTCTATGTAGAAATAAACAGCCATTAAGCTGTTTATAGCAGCAAATGATAATGTGTATAAATTACAAAGATGTTTTGTTCCATGTGTAAATGAATCTCATAAGAATGAAATTCCTAATCCATAAGAAATAGCTAATTTAAAATGATTTAATCACAGAATTAGTAATGTGCCCATATACTGTGGTTTGAATCAGCTGTGAATCTTGCTTCATCTCAAAATCTATCACAGTTCTATGAAATGAGTACACAAGTAGAGTACAATTCATTTTTATCTGTCAGAAAATCTATCAGTGTTCTCTTTATTTCATAAACATATGTTTTATATATATATGTTATATATATTATATATATATATTAACAAACATTTAATCATAAATATGTGAGTTTTTGATATTTGTGTGTTTATAATGAATTACCACAGCTCAGTGACCACAGAGTTTATAGGTAATACATATGATAGTAGTTCAGGGTTATTGAGACACTTACCTCAAACTCTCGGCCAGCATATAAATCTAGGCAAATGCTGTGAGGGTACTATTTATTTTACCTGTGGATTCTGAACTAACAACATGTTGTTGGCACATGCATTTCTTCGCAGAGCTATAAATTCAAAACTTTAATAATCGTAGGATTAGAATATTGAAACAGTAGACATTGGGAAAAAGAGTTAACCAAAATGAAGGGGATTTGACAAAGCCATTAGAAAAACTTACTTTCTTATAACCCAGTTAAGAAACATTAAGGCAAGTTTGAGGGATACACACTGTATGCCTAGATAATCACAGCCCTAGATGCAATGGGACAGTAAACATAAACCTTGGCGGTAGGTATAATATACTTCAGAAAGAACTATTGGTTAAGGGTCTCTAAAATAACATAGGCTATTGATATTCCTCCTAGTTGTCTACTAGAATTAGATGACGTTAGATTTTTGTTGCTATGACAAAACACTCACCAAAGAAAGTATTTATTTTGCTACAGGTTATATCCATCAGGCATAGAAGCCAGGGCAGGGAGTATTTTAAACACCTTTAAATTGGCCTGGAAACTTGAGATCTAGCTTTGCTCTCCATACGTCCATCTATAGAGCACTGGTGTGTGATGACCCACCTCCCAGAAGACTTTGCCTCAGTGATGTTTGTCTCATGCTGATCACAGTGGTCTTTTAGCCTTAGCTAATGAGTATTTATGGCTCCAGTAAAGGATGGATATAAAGCAAAGGACTCACTTTGTGGATTATGGCCTCTTATTAATGACAACTGAGATCTTAGCTCTCGTTGACCAGAAACCTCAGATTCTCATTCAGAATACCATATGAACATCCCAGTCTCACCTGTTTCTTATTAAAACTTCACGAGCCAGGCTTAATCCTATGTGTTTCTCTCAACACCCATCCAGAACACAGAACAAGTCCCCACAGTACAACCTTGAATAATAATGGTTTTTTTCCAGCACCAAGTTCCAAATACTTGTACAATTCTCCCTAAAACAGGTCAGTACTGCCACAGCAGTAGCCCATTCCCTCATACCAATTTCTGTTCTACTTTGCTTTCTATAGCTGTAATAAAAATGTACATGAAAAGCAATTTGGGAAGAAAAGTTTATTAAATCTTATATTTTACAGTCTATCATTAGATGAAGCCCAAACAGATATTCAATCAGGGCACTCAAAGTCTGGAACAAATGCATACCATCTACTCTAGTGGAACAGACTATCTTTTCCTTTTCATTTCATTAATAAAAAAAAAATGAAAAGATATAGATGAAACTTTAGAAAACATGGTTTATGAATAAATAGCAAAATAAAAGGCAAGAATAAATTATTAAAGATTCATTTGTCAGAAAAAAAAATAAGATTCACTTGGCTGCTGTCATTGTAAGGATAATTGGGGGAAATGGGAAAGGGACTGTGTGTAAGGACATTTTTTAAAAATCAGTTTTGGTTTCAAAGGAAAGCTCAGCTACAATAACATGGGCAGTAAACAAAGCAAGTCCTTTATTTTCCAAATCAAGATTCATTTGCAAACTGAGAGCTCACATTAGGAGGCAACAGTCTCAGGCTGCTTACATAACATCCCAACAAGTGAATACAAAGTTGTACTCCTTGACAAATCATGCCTTTCCTACAGACTCATTATGGATTGCAGTCTTCTGCGACCCTTGACTGTTCCTTTCCACCATTTTTCTTTTGTTCAACTAAAAATAATTCACATCTCATTCATTAGAATTTCTTATATAGTTTTCACTTTTATTTCTATGGATAACATAAAAAAGTTCACACTGTTTCCTTTCAATCTCTGTGACCATATTTATGAATTGTAAAGAAAGTAAATAACTTGCATTATACAGAACAGAATATAATAAAAGATGATCTTTTATAAAGAGTGAAACAATGACAAGTATTACGTACAAATAGGTTATTATACCAAAAGGCACAACAAATTTTGCCAAATGGTGGGTAAAAGATCATTGAAAAGTAGGCTTGCCATGTTCTTATGTGTTTCTTTGTCACATTGGTTCAGAATGATGAATAAAAAGCTAAGCATTTGGCTTCACTATATCTTTTCCTGGATGAACTTAGATTTTCTTTTCTGCACTGACAAATGTCTATAAGCCCTAACAGAAAAGGATCAATACTTTCAGATTGCCCATTTTTAAAGTGGAAGAGGCTTGCAAAGTAATACAGGAGTAAATCATCAAGCAATAAATACATAATGACTATTCATTACCATAAGAATTTAAACTATAAAGCGTTAGCCTTACAATGTTCATAACAGTATATTGATCCTTTAAATTAAATGTCTAGCTTGCTTCAAGGGGACCATAAATAAAGTGATTTTAAAGTCTTACTATATCAGTATTTGTTTAGCTATATTGATTAGTTGTCACTGTAGAGTACTTAACACAAGTTAGCATACTTGATATTATATTTCAGTTCAAGATTTAAATTCACCTTTGTGCTAATGTGAAGAATTGTCTTTGTAGTATAAAGAAAGATGCCTCTTCTGGTTTCCATCTGTGGCAGGAGACCTCTGCCGGGGCCACCAGGGTTCCATACCCAAATAGTGCTGGGAGAAAGCTAGCCTCCCAGGAGTGTGGGCAAGCCTGTCTGCTCAGAGGGGCCCACTTGCAATACCCAGGACTCAGGGATTAAGGAACAGGCTTCTGGTTTCTTTCAGTGGCTGAAAAACAGATCCTGTGACACAGGGCTCAATAATCAAATAGTGCCAGGAGAGAGCTGATATCTCAGGAGTGCCAAAACACCTTCAAGCACAGGACCATTACTTCTTTTCAAATTCACTGGACTAAGAGGGACTCTTGCAGAGCCATCAGGACACAGGAAAAAAGGGAGAGCTGTGGACTAGATCCTTCTGGTTTCTGTCTGCACCCCAGAGCTGACTCTGGACCACAACTCTCCAAACCCAAATTCCTCTCAGAGAGAACTGGTCTTCAAGGAGTATTGACACCTAGGAGTATAGCGGGAAAGACAAGCCACAGTCAGAGAGAGAAAGATCAGCTAACACCAGAGATAACCAGACTGCGAAAGGCAATGACAAGAACATAAGGAACAGAAACCAAGGCTACTTGGCATCATCAGAACCCAGCTCTCCCACCACAGCAAGTCCTAGATAACCCAACACACCAGAAAAGCAAGACATGTCATGAGGATGATAGAAGATTTTAAGAAGGAAATAAATAACTCCCTTAAAGAAACACAAGAGAACAAGGTTAAACAACTAGAAGTCCTTAAAGAGGAAACACAAAAATCCCTTAAAGAATTACAGGAAAACACAACCAAGTGGGTTGAATTACAGGAAAACACAATCAAACAGATGAAGGAAATGAGCAAAACCATCCAGTAACTAAAAATAGAAATAGAAACAATAAAGAAATCACAAAGGGAGACAACCCTGGAATTATAAAACCTAGGAAAGGGATCAGAAGTCATAGATGCAAGCATCACAAACAGAATAAAAGAGATGGAATAGAGAATCTCAGGTGCAGAAGATACCATTGAAAACATTGACACAACAGTCGAAGAAAACTCAAAAGGCAAAAAGCTCCTAACTGAAAACATCCAGGATATCCAGGATACAAGGAAAAGACAGAACCTAAAGATAATATGTATAGAAAAGAGTAAAGATTTTCAACTGGGAGGACCAGTAAATATCTTCAACAAAATTATATAAGAAATTTTCCCTAACCTAAAGAAAGAGATGAACATGGACATAAAAGAAGCCTACAGAATTCCAAATAGATTGGACCAGAAAAGAAATTCCTACCATCACATTATAGTCAAAACACCAAATGCACAAAATAAGGAAGAATATTAGTAGCAGTAACAGAAAAGGTCAAGTAACATATGAAGGCAGACAGATAAAAAATACACCAGACTTCTCACCAGAGGCTAAGAAAGCTAGAAGATCCTAGGCAGATCTCATACAGACCCTAAGAGAACACAAATGCCAGCCCAGGCTGCTATACCCAGCAAAACTCTTAATAATCATAGATGGTGAAACCAAAATATTCTTTGACAAAACCAAATTTGCACAGTATCTTTCCACAAACCCAGCCCTACAAAGAATAATACATGGAAAACACCAACTCAAGGAGGGAAACTACACCCTAGAAAGAGCAAGAATGTAATCTTTCAACAAACTCAAAAGAAGATAGCCACACAAACATAAAAATAACATCAAAAATAAGAGGAAGCAACAATTGTTATTCCTTAATATCTCTTAACATCAATGGACTAAATTCCCCAATAAAAAGACATAGACTGACAGACTGGATCCATAAACAGGACCCAGCATTTTGCTGCATTCTGGAAACGCACTTCCTTCTTAAAGACAAACACTACCTCAGAGTAAAGTGCTGGAAAACAAGTTTCCAGGCAAATGGTCCCAAGAAAAAGGCTGGAGTAGCCATTGTAATATAGGATAAAATCAACTTCCAACCAAAAGCCATCAAAAAAGATAAAGAAGGACATTTCATATTCACCAAAGGAAAAATCGACCAAGAAGAACTCTCAAGTCTGAATATCTATGCCCCCAATGGAAGGGCACCCACATTCCTAAAAGAAATTTTACTAAAGCTCAAAACACACATTGAACCTCACACAATGAGTGGGAGACTTCAATACCCCACTATCATCAATGCACAGATCTTCGAAACACAAACTAAACAGAGACACAGTAAAACTAACAGATGCTATGAACCAAATGGATTTAACAGATATCTATAGAACATTTCATCCTGTATCAAAAGAATATACCTTCTTCTCAGCACCTCATGGTACCTTCTCCAAAATTAATCATATAATTGGTCACAAAACAAATCTCAACAGATATAAGAAGATTGAAATAATCCCATGCCTCCTATCAGATCACTACTGAATAAGGCTGGTGTTCAATGGCAACAACAACAGAAAGCCTACATACACATGGAAGCTGAACAACGCTCTACTCAATGATAACTTGGTCAAGGAAGAAATAAAGAAAGAAATTAAAGACTTCCTAGAATTTAAAGAAAATGAAAGTACAACATACCCAAACCTATGGGACACAATGAAAGCAGTGTTAAGAGCAAAACTCAGAGCTCTGAATGCCTCAAAAAAAAAAAAAAAAAAAAAAAAAAA